>VZDJ01000399.1:1888128-1916779 GCA_008694505.1 Cyanoderma ruficeps
GGAGGGATGGAGGGAGGGATGGATGGAGGGATGGATGGAGGGATGGATGGATGGATGGATGGATGGATGGATGGAGGGAGGAAGTTTGAAGGTGGTGGTGAAGTGATTTGGTAGCTCCTAAAAACCCAAAAAGGCAGAAAAAGGGAGAGGAAATGAACTGCAGATGATTCTTCAGGCACTGTCTGGTCCGTGGCCTACTTGCTGCTCTGCAGCTGGAAGAGGAACAGAGACTGTTCCCTGTGGGAAGCACAGGCTGCTGGGATGTGCAGGAGCTCTTCCCAGAGGTGGTTCCTTCAGTGGCTGTGCCAGGACACAGGAGTTTGTGACTGGAGGAGGGACAGGGAGAGTTTGAGCCATTTCCTGCTGGAGGGAGACAGTGCTGGATCCTGGGACCAGGCTCAGATTTGGGAGCTGCCATAAGCTCATGGGCTCCTGGATGCAGGAGATCCTTCCCGTAGGGATGTGGAACACTGGAGAATGTTCTGTGTGGGACATGGCTCACCCAGCCCTCCTGCACAGTGGGGATTATTCATCCCCCACCTCCTCATAATCCATTGCAAACTGAAATCTGCCTTCTCCTGCTTCTGCTCCTTCAGGAGCTCCCAGTAACCTGATCATTCTTCATCTTGTATTATTTTCCAGATCATCAATTTGATTTCTCAGTACTTCTACAGTCCTTAGTGTTCCTGGGAATCTGTGCCTCCGTCAATTATCTCTGTTTCTTTTTGAGTCTGTAGCAACCTTGAACCACAGTTTCCATCCTATTTTTATAACTCATCCTGCTTATTAGAGGAGTCCTCCAGAAATAACTCTACAGTTCTTACCAAGATACCCCAACTTTTTCTCAGTAATATGAACTTGAAGGCTCTCCTCTTCCATTTGTTCTCTTCTCCCTCTGGGGTTTGGGAGTGAAATACCTTTAACTTAATTCATATATGTAGGTGTACATGTGTGTCACAGGGTGTCAGATCCCCCTGTAACCACATTAACTGTGATGCTGAACATCTGCTGCCAAAGGCTGGTGTCCAGTAGTGGCAGCTTCAGATTTCCTCTGGTCCAGATGAGATTGGGAAGTGGCCTCTGTGTCTTTTTGGGGGGCAGTTCTGATTTGCTATATTAAATGAATGTATAAAGTGGCTGTAAGAGTGAAATGCCAGCCTTCCTCCTGCTGAAGGCATAGAGGCAGTGATTTGTGAGTCAGCAGTCCAAGGTTAACTCCAAAACTTCTGCGCTTCCCTTGCAACCACCATCCCAGGAAATCATTTCTGGGAAGGAAAAGGAAAGAAACCTGTCCTCTGTTTTTCAGAAGTTGTGAACGTGCTCTTGTTTAAGCTGATTATTTTATTTATTGCAATAATCCTCTCTTCCAGAATAAAGGAAAATTAATTGTCTTCCTGTTTCCATAATGGTTTGCCCTTCAGACAGTTGCCAGGCAAAGTGCTTAAAACTGAAATGAAAAGATGGTGAATGCTTAAAATCATTGAGCTACTGTAGGAACATGTTTGTATTTAATAGGGTGGTATCACACAGTCCCAGGGTGCTATTTGCTCTGGGTTCTGTAGGATTAGGAGGGTTGGTTTTTTTTTTTGCTTCTGCATATGAAAATGGGGTCAAGCCTGCTGTGGTAGATAGTGCAAGTCTTAGGTAGGATTTTGCTAGAGAGATGGACTGCCTGCAGCTGAGACCCTGAAATTATCCAGCATTAATGGGGAGAGTTGTCATTGGGCTTGGTTGTGTTTGTCTGCAGGGACAGTGCCTGGACACGGGCAAGGAATTCCTTCCTTACAGGTATGATGGGATAAGACTTTCCCTGCTGGAGCTTTTCACTGACACCTACCTGGATCTTGGTTATTTTTGACTCTGTCTGGCTTTAAAAAATGTTACCTGATTACTGTGGGAAAATGCTGGAATGTTTCCTTAAAAGGCTCCAAAGTGATGCAATATTCAGTGATGAATCTCAGAGCTAAATGAGTGCCTTGGTGGGTGCGTTGGTGGGGAAGGGAGTTCTGTATTTTATCACCCAACACTTTTATTTTTCATCCCAGGGCTGCTCTGGGGAGGGTGGTGTGGGAGCACTGGCAGAGCTCCAGCTCCAGGTCAGCATCAGGGCAGAGCTGGATCTCCCCTCTGCTTTGCTTTCCTGTTTTATCTCAGCAAGCTTTGGAAAATCAGTAAAAACCTGGATCTGGGGATGGTTGTGCTTCCAGCGGGGTTTACCTGAGGATGGGTGAAGAGCAAACCCCAGCGTGGTAACCCGAGAGCCTTGTGTAGTGACCAGGCTTTGTTTCCCAGTCATTCATGTCCCCACCAGCACATCCAGTTGGGGCTCCCAGGCACAGGGACAGGGGAGGTCATCTCCTGTGGATCCTGGGAGAAGCTGCTGGCACCAGCCACGCCTGCATGTGGCCCTGGCCCATTCCTCATCTCCCCGCGTGACCGCAGGCACGGGGAGTTCCAGTGCTGTGTGTCCACACAAGAAACCGCATGGGAATAAATTCCTCCCATCTCTCCTGTGTTTCCCCTTCCCCTTATGTGAAATTGCTCTGAAGGAGCAGAGTGTAATCCATCACAGAAGAGAGGAGGGCAGGAGTTAATTCATTTTCATGATCTCTCCGTAGCACTTAGTCCAGCTAATAGTGAATTGTCGTGCTTGGCCGCTGCCTAATCCCATCAGGGACCCTCTGGGAGAAGGCTGGGCAGGAAGGACCCCTGGCCCCTGGGTGTTTACATCAGCTGAGGAGCACATGAGATCATCTGCTGCGTTTCCAGCCAGTTTTGAGCTGCCATCCCAAGCAGGAGAGCAACAGGGGCATCTCAACACCCTGCAGCTCCGGGAGACCACAGTGGCTCATCACCTGAGTGTCCCTGAGCACAGGGCAGGGAGGGAGCCTCTCCTGCTTAGGGAGAGTTTAGGGAATATAAAATCAGGTGTGTGAACAACCTCCCCAGGTCTCACCTGCTCTGCCCTGCATGCAGCAAGCTTTTGTTTTCCTTTAAACACCATATACCCAGCAGGGGAATTCATTAACGTGAGTCCCCACAGACTTTGATTTTGCCAAACATTGATTTCAAATCACTCTCCCTCCTCTTAATAGGTGAGATCTCTCTCCTCTCCCTGTTCAGACATCTTGGGAAGGTGTAGGTGTGTGCTGCAGCAGAAACCTGCCCAGATTTGTTCACTCTGTAGCTGATAGGGATTGCTTTTTCTTGCTGTTGGTGCCTTTGGCTCGTGCCTAGTGTGGAAGACGTTATCCCAGACGGAGAACACCCATGTGGCCAGCTCCTGTCTGTCAAAAGCTGCTGTTGATTTCAGTATTTTAGGCTCAGTCTCTTCAATCCCAGATGGAGCTGTATTTCCAGCTAGTACACACCCATACAGTTCATTGAGGGAGGTGAAAATGCTCCAATTTGCAGCAGTCAGGGCCCTGATCCGTGGGCAGTGTCAGCTCCCTGTGCACGACGTGGGGAGGGGAGCCTGGAGGTATCAGTCACGCACTCAGTGTAAAATAGCTCCCTGCTTGCTGCTGTGGCTGCCAGGAGGACTTTTGAAATGGCAAAGGTTGTGAAATCATGGCAGGAAACACCAGAGGCCGAGCTGAGCCAGAGGAGGAGCTGCCCCTTCCTACGGCACAGCCAGGCCTGGAAAAGTGAGCGTTCCTGGCTTGATTTTAGCAAGACCCCTTCCTTGTGCTGCAGGCATGCCATGTGCCAGGCAGTGGCCTGGAGGCCTCTTTCAAATGGCAGGAGTTTCACAGATGGAGCCTTTGCTCTGCTCTTGGATAGCTTTGTGCAGCAGGAGCTGTGTTTGGGACCTGGGGGCTGTTACCTCTCCTGGGAGACAAAACAGCTTTTTGAAAATTAATAACTTTTTCCTAGTCCCCACCACAGTACTGATAATCTTGTCCTTTTGTCTTCTGCTCCTCCCTGAGAGGGTTTTTCCCTTTTCTGGATCTCATCCTGATCCCTTCTTGCAAAAGTAAATCCTGAACTGGTGCTGAAATGAGTTGCCTGATGTGCTGCATTGTCTGTGGCTGTGCAGGGAGGGGAGGAGCTGGTTAATGTTAAACGTTTTGCTTTGGCCAAGGGTGCCCAGGCTGCCTTTCTCTGTGTCCTGTATAGCTGAAGGAAGAGAAGTTGATCACATTTGGGTATTGTAAAGCATTGGAAGGGACTGCCCAGGGCAGTGGTGGAGTCACCATCCCTGTAAGTGTTCAAAAACCACATGGATGTGGCACTTGGGGACATGATTTAATGGTGAACATGGGGGTGGTTGGACTTGATGATGTTAGAGGTGTTTTCCAGCCTTAATGATTCTGTGATTTTCTCTTGGTCCTGTGATTAGGATTGATTACTGCACAGCATTTCCATCATCCTGTCCCCTCCCAGCACATCAGGGCAGTGTCACATCTGCACAGGAGGTGGATTGAAGGGGCTGGTGGATCCCCCTCGTTAACCAGGAGCCTGCAAATGAATGTTTAGCACTGGAAGAATCACTGTGGGTTCTGGTTTTCATCCTCTGCAGCTCATGGACAAGAAAATCACAGAATCCCTGACTGGTTTGGGTTGGAAGGGACCTTAAAGCTCCATCCAGTGTCACCCCTGCCCTGGGCAGGGACACCTCCCACTGTCCCAGGCTGCTCCCAGCCCCAGTGTCCAGCCTGACCTTGGGCACTGCCAGGGATCCAGGGGCAGCCACAGCTGCTCTGGGCACCCTGTGCCAGGGCCTGCCCACCCTGCCAGGATCAATTCCTTTCCAATATCCCCTCTAATCCTGTTCTTTTCAGTTTGAGGCCATTCCCCCTTGTCCTGTCACTAAACAATAAAAATGCTGAAGAACTGGTGTTGTAGGTGCTCCCTGCTTGTGCAGCTCCTTCAGGAAATCCCAAATCCTGCCTTGGGTGGGAGCAACTTTTTCCCACTGTCCATGGAATGGCCTGACCTGCTTGGGTGTTTTTTTTGGGGACCTTTGCTGGTATCTCAGGGTGGCAGCTCCATCCTGATCCTGTGGGGAGCTTCAGGAGGAGAGGAATTCACAATGTAGGCTGCATCTGTATTAAAAAATACAGTTTTTTCTCTTAGTTTTGTAAGATCATCACTGTTGTTTGCTCTGAAGGCTGTACTGTGCCTCTTTATGGCTCTGGTTTCCTTTATCTCCTTGCACCTGTGATGTCCCAGTGCTGAGCACGAGCTGTAAATATAAAATTTGAGCCATCTGGGAGGTCGGGGACTGGGGGTGGGGAGGAAGGGGAGGAGTTACTTCCAAAAATCTGCTTAAAAATCAAACTCCTGGATTTGGAGCTACACTTCAGTTGTAGCTGCTTCTCTCTGTTTACTTTTCCTTGGGATTTGGAAACTCACACAGGGCCTAGATGCTGCAGTAGGAGAAGGACACCCAAATTTGTGGTGTTTGCTATTGAGTCTTTCTTTAGAGAGAGAACTGGAGTAATATATATTTATATATACATTTTGTACATCAAATTGACTGAACAAACTCCTCTTACCAAGCCACTGCTGCATTTTGAAGCAGGTGGAAGAGTTGCCATGGCTGCAGTGATGATTATTGGGCCTTTCTGAGGTTTCCAGGGCTCAAAAAGAAAAAAAAAAAGAAAAAAAGAAAAAAAAAGATGATTTAGATTTAGGGAAACACCACCACCAACACCCCCCAAAACAAACAAATCTTTATCACATTTCCAATCTTCCATCTCCCCCCAGTTCCAAATGTGCTTTTTAAAGAGTTACAAACGCTTGTTGGCATAGAAACTGCAGAATGGAAGTGAAGCATGCAAATGTAAAAGGAGCCATTCTGCTGAGCAACATGGCCTGAGCCTCTGCAAAGCTGACTGAAATCTTTTACGAGGCAAAGAAAATTGTCCAGATGTTGCTTGAATTATAATGGCACTAAATATTTCAGTTTTTTCAATTTACATAAATCCAAAGAGGTTTGAAATGTAGGGAATGCAGCTCCATTACCAGTGGGCTCTCTTTTCTTATGAAAGAATTTGTAGTCCAAAAATATTGCTAAAATGTGTTTGGCTCCGAGTAGTGCCAAATCCTCATTAAAACATGTGGATATTTCTGTGGTTTAATCTGTTAGAAATGCATTCAGGATCCAGTTATGTTAAATTAAGCAACAATATTGGCCTGGATGTTGTTTGAAATATTAAATGTGGCAGTCGGAACACCAGGCAAAATGTTTGCACATTTTAATCGCTCGATGAGCAGTTTTTAAATATTTTATTCCAAGGAATGATCAAGGGTGCTTAAAAACTGTCCCTGCTCTCCTCAAGCTGCCTCCTTGCCCCTGCCAGGTCCGTGAGCATCCTGGCTCCTCCATCCCACCGTGGGATGGGGATGGATTTGTGTTGTGCCAGGAGGATGCTGCTCCCTTTGAGCATCCTCCTCATCTCCTTCCACGCTCTGGAGCTTGTGGATACACCCATGCAGGCCTCCGGAATCCTCGCTGGGAATGCAAAAACCCAGTGTGGCCAGAGAGATTTGTCACCCCAGACTTGCCCTAAGAGGTTTTTCCTGCTGATGCTTTGCTCTGTTGGGGTTTCCTAAAGATTTCCTGGGACAAAACACCTCTGAACTTGCTGGTTCCTGGCCAGTTTATCCCTGTGCTGGTGGCTCTGGCGGGATGGAGCCTCTGTGCTCTACAAGTGCTGTGGCAGGAGGGCTCCTTCCCAGTAGGAAAGGCCATGGATTGCAAGGACACTTTGGCTTGCTGAGGATTTATTTCTGATTTATTTTCCCCTCAAACTGTTAATTGTCCCATGGTAAGGCAGGGCTTTCTTCCTGCTTTAATGCAGTCATGCCAAGGAGGGAATTTGCAGTTGGGAATGTGGGAGTGGGTGGCACAGAGAGCCATGGAACTCTGCCTGTGCCATGGGACACGTTCATAATACAGAGATACAGGAAATATCCTTGTGGGAGGGTTTCTAATGGGGCAGGAGGGGCTGTTTGATTTTAAATCTGACACATTGCCAAAGCAATTCTACGCTGGTAACTTTGTAACCCTCATTTAACGTTAAAAATGAGGGGAGTGGGGTATATGGGCAGGTTTTCTAAAGTCTTGGGTTTTGGGGCTTTTTGAATTGCATGGCAGCTTGTGCTGCATCAAAACGAGCCCAGAGCAGGATGGTTCTGCCTGTACCTGTGTGTGATTTGACACCATTCACACCTCTGTGTTGTCAGACATCAAAAGGATGGGAGGTTGGTAGGCTCAAAACTCAAACAAGTTTGACTTTCCTTTTTTAGTATGAAGTTCATACTTTTCTATGGGATAGTTTTGCAGCTTTGTTTTCAAAAAAAACCAAAACAACCACAAAAACCCCTCCAAACCCTGAAGTTCAGTGCAATTTTCTTTATTCTTTTAATTTCAACCACACGCAAAGTTATATATATATATATAAAAAGTCAAGCTATATATATGTATAACTGTCTGGTGATAAATGAGGATGATTAATGATTCATGATGGAAGAGAGCAAGTGGAAGTAGAAGGCACAGTGGAATGGGGCCATTGCTGAAAATGTCTTCTGCAAAGCAAATGGGAATGCTGGGCAGGGCAGGCAGGGCTCCAGACTGGGAAGGGAATCAGCAGCAATCCCAGTTTTGGCTGAGTTCTGTGGCTCTGGAATGCACCACGTGAAGGGTCCCACCAACACTGAGGGAGCATGTCCAGGGAAGGGAACGGGGCTGGGGAAGGGGCTGGAGCCCCAGGAAAGGGTGAGGGAGCTGCAAAGGGGCTCAGCCTGGAGAAAAGGAGGCTCAGGGGGGACCTTGTGGCTCTGCACAACTCCCTGACAGAGGGGACAGCCGGGGGGGTCGGGCTCTGCTCCCAGGGAACAGGGACAGGAGGAGAGGGAACGGCCCCAGGCTGGGACAGGGGAGGCTCAGGGTGGACAGCAGCAGGAATTTCCTCATGGAATTGCCTCTTCAGGGTTTCCAAGCATTGGAACAGGCTGCCCTGGAAGTGTTCAAAAACGTATCCCCAAAAACTTGGGGACAGGGGTTAGTGGTGGCCTTGACAGGGCTGGGGGAACGTTGGGACTTGATGATCTTAGAGGACTTCTCTGACCTTAATGATTCTATGAACTTTGGGAGGTTTGATTAAGCCCTAAGGGTTTTTTAAAGGGGGCAGCTGGGGCATTCATTGGGCTGTGGTGAGCAAGGGGAGGTGTCAGTGCCCTGTTCTACCCACCAGCTTTATTTTTATTATTTGGTGCAAAGGGATCTTTCTCTTTGTCTTTAAGTTGGGTTCCTGGTTTTGCTACACTAATATTTGCTTAACAGTTCATCCTCCATGTGGGATAAGGGCAACTGTTTCAAAACTGAATTTCCTGACAGGATCCAGTTTGTGCTTAATAGAGAAGCATCATTAGCTGGGACATCATTACGACAAGTTAGGCCAAACTTTTAGAAAAATCTTAAGTCTGAAAATTAAGGCACTTTATCCTTTTTGCTGCCTGTACCTCGAGGTAAGCAGCAGCAGGGTCCTCATTCTTCTCCTGCCCCAACAGGAGAGTATGAAAGAATTAGAGGGAAAGAAGTGGGACGGAAAGAATAAATTAGAAACAGAAGGGCGAGAAAATACAGGCGTTAAAAATATGGGAAGAGAGTTTTGAAATAGGAGAAGAAACTTTGAACTCTGAGGGACTGGGCATCTGTGCATGTGAACAACTGCCAACAGGAAAACCTTATCCCAAAAAAATGTTTAAGGGAGGCACCTGGGGTTGGAGGTAGGAAGGTGGGAAATGTGGGGATGGCAAAGGGCTGGGAGGCATGTGCTGCTGGTTGTGTCTGCAGCTGCAGAAGATTTCCTTCGATTGTCCTTCAGGCTAAGGACTAAAAAGTGATCCAAGAAAGTTCCCCGAGCCCTGAATGTGGATGGGGTGATGAGTGGGAAAGACTGACCTTTCCTTCTCCATGGGCAGCATCTCAGGGAGGCTGGAGAGGACAGGGCTCTACCAGGCTGAGAACCTTGGGTTTGGAGGTCTGCCACGAACCCTGAGAGTGGCTGAAGGGAGAGGAAATGGAGCACAACTTGCCTGGATGAAGAACCTGTGTAAGTTGGTGTCTCACACTTGTTTTATGGGTTTTTGTCACAATCTAACACTGTCCCCAGTGCCAAAAGTATCGTGTTTGCATCAGGACAAGTGGCTATAGTAGCACTGCAGCCCAGTGCAGACAAAACACAGGACATTTTAACCTTGAGAGTCAATTTAAGTTCATTTCCAATTTGATCCTTCCTAGCAAACCAGGGTAATATCATTTTAACCTTCATGTAAGCCATCTTCAGGTAGCCCTTTCAGTACAGACGTGGGTTTTGCAGTGAAGACAGAGCCTCCATTTAATTCTCAGTTATGTGGCAAGAAAGAAATGAGCTGTGCTTGTGCAGACTTTGTGTCATGGTGAGTCTGGAAGGCTCAAGCTTGGTGGAGTTTGGTTCTTCCCGCAAGATTTGGCTTTCACCCCTAGAAAAATACATGACAAAATATTGGATGAGTTTTTCGATGAGATACAGGCTGAGGACCTTAATTGTGGAAGGATCCTGTTGCAATGCAGCTGTGCACATCAGCACAGCTGGATCCACGGGGAAATAGCTCTTTGAAACAAAATGATGGCAACAACCTTCCTTCTTCCCGAGCACACCGACTGAAGGTGAAGTCAGCTGCTGAGTGCGAGGCAGCCTTACTGGGATTGAGATGAGGTGTAAGAACCTGAGGAAAACAAATGGATACGAATCCCTTGAATCACTGGGCTTGGTTCCTTCCCCCCCTGCAGGGTTAGTCCTGCTGAATAAACACCTGGCAGTTATTTAGGCTGCTGTGTACAGATGATGCTGTTGGAGGAAGATTTGTGTGTGCTTGTGGGTTTTTTGCTTGTGCATTGCAGTGGCTGCAGCCTTGTCTTGAGTTTTTGAAGTCAAACTTTGATTTATGATATCCATTCATCCCCCTTGGGAATGGGGCATGTTTCGATTCACAGAGGGATATGCAGGGCCTTACAGGATCTTCTGCAATGCTTGTTTCAGTGTGCAAAGGAAGAGGAATGTTAGATGCAGTTTGAAATGAGGCACTTTGGGCTGCTTTAGTGTGGGTCCTTAACTCTGTTCCTTCTAAAAAGGACTTCTTAGGAAAAAAAAAATATTGGTGCTCCAGGCTGGTCACAGCATTCTGACCTGTAAATATCCAGCCTTGCATGTTTTCCACACAGCAGGAAAGGGGAATATCAGAGATACTGCAGTGGTGGTGGCAGTACCTGAGGGATATTCCCTTTATATCCACCTGGCTGATGTTGTTACCATGATCTGAGTGGGCCTTTCCCTCCTCCTTCCCTAAAGGAGGGAAAATGCCATGGGGCAGTTCTGCTGCTAGGATGGGAATGTTGTGCTCAAGGCTTAGGAGCATTTGTGTTTATCTCAGGGGCCTGCTGATGGACCTGAGCAGGAAGGAGGGGACAGGGACAGCACAGCTGTCCCCAGGCTGCCTGGGAAGGTCCCTCTCTGTCCCCTTGGGGCTGCCAGTGCCTTGTGGGTGGGAGAAAGGCCAGGGTGCACATCCAGGGAAAAGATCATGAAGGATTTGACTTCCTCGGGCGTTTTTGCTTTGAAACACTGTATCACCCTGTCCCCACTGTATCACTGAGCCTAGAGGAGGGCACTTTTGTTTGGAAGCTTTCCCGTGAGTGGGATTGTTCTGGAGTGTCCTGAGCAAGCCCTGTCCATGCCTGTGGCTCCCACTGCAGAGCCACAGCTCCCATGGGGTCTGTCCTGGGAGCTGAACACACCAGGGAGGCAATAAAAGCTGGGGGATGTTTGCCAGGTGATGCAGCAGCTCTGGGCTCCCCTGTGGGTCCGGAGAAGGATCATCCTGCAGGCTGTGGGTGTAAGGAGTGTGCTGGGTGATGCTCTGAAGATCCCTCCTCTGCTCCTGGCTGTGTGTCCTCAGCTGCTCACACCAGGGAATGCTGGAGATCTTTTTTGGAGGGCCATATTCTGCCCCTCTGGCTGGTTGTTCTTGGCTTTTGCATGAAAACACTGCTGCAGCTCCATTCCACAAGTGCAGCAGAGTCATTATCAAAGCTGCCCCGGTGCACTGCTCTGGGCCTGCCTTTGAGGTCATGATCCAGCTGCTGAAAAGTTTCATGTGAAACTCCAGAGCTTTCAGCTACCAAGTTAATGTCTTACAAAACTGCTGGAGGAAGGGAAGCTGACTCAAGCAGTCCTTGAGTTTGTTTAACTGGAGCTCAGGAGTGATCAAGGCTGGCATTTGGCTTCCTGTTGCAGGAGAGAAACACTCAGGATTTTTTTTTTCCTTACTGCCTATTACTTTACTTTACTTTACTTTACTTTACTTTACGTATTACCACCAAACTAGAACCAATGACTCCCACTTGTTTTTCCTCTGGGCTGAGGCTTTATGACGAAGAGAAACTTCCAAAGGTCCATCATACTTTTGATCCACATTTGAATTCAGCAGATCAGCACTGGAGGGAGGGAGAGTCTGGGCCCTGTTTTTTGTATAACAAAAATAGCGCAAATGGTCTTTTTCTCAGTGTGCAGAACTTCTCCCTGGTGGAATCCTACCTTCCCTTGCTTTGCTTCCCAAACAGACTCTGGTTCCTGTGGCCAAGAGTGGGCAGAGGAGGAAAGGGGCTGCTGGGCACACGTTCTGCAAAGTTCATCTTTCCCAATCTCTGGTTCACAGCTCTGAGAGTTGCTTGTTATTGCAGCATTTTGTGGTTTGCTTGGTTTTGTTCTTCCTAGTGTTTCACTGTATTTTGAGTCCTTCAGTTTAAAATGTTAACAAAATGAAGCTCTGTGCCTCCTTGTGAGGCAAATGAATGGGTTTTATATAGGGGGGTGGAAAGGGGGGGAAGAATTGGAGGGAAGTTATTTTTGAAATAGCAGTTTAATTTTTGTTGTGAAACCGCTGCCTAATTTTCAAGTGTACTGACCATTCGCCTCTTGCAAATGTCTGTACATGGGGAGGAGATGTTCTTGGAGAAGAACGGTGTGGAGCTGGGCCAGGGCAGGCTCAGGCTGCAGAGCAGGGAAAGGTTCTTCCCCCAGAGGGTGCTGGGCACTGCCCAGGCTCCCCAGGGAATGGGCACGGCCCCGAGGCTGCCAGAGCTCCAGGAGCCTTTGGACAGCGCTGCCAGGGATGGCCAGGGTGGGATTGTTGGGGGGTCTGGGCAGGGACAGGGGCTGGGCTGGATGATCCCTGTGGGTCCCTCCCAGCTCAGGATATTCAGTGATTCTAAAAATAGATTTGAAAAACTTTATCTGAACTGGCCACCCCAAATCAGTATGTGACTCTTGATTTAAAATTTACTTTTTTGTTCTACAGAGCTTTCCTGTGGGAAAGCATCACAATGAGCTCGCAACCTTAGCCTTGAGCTCCACAGACTGTCCTTGCCTCTGTCCTCCAGAATACAGCAAGGCTGTAGTGCTGTGGCTGTGGGAGCCCAAGCAAATAGGATGGCTTAATGCTCGGGATATTAAAATAAATCCCATGAATGTCACCCCAAGTTCAAACCTGAGTTCAGAGGTCTCCAGACACACCTGGGGCTCTCAGCATCCATCAGCTCATTGTCCCTCCCACACCTGCAATAGTTAAATTTCATAGGAAGTGGTGTCATCTCCCTCTATTTCCACATTTCCCTTTGTTTGATCCCATGTTTTCACCCCAGCCTTTACCAGGTGTTTCATGCATCTGCATTAAAACCCCATAACGGAGCTCATGTGCTTGCCCCAGGGGCTTTGACTTGCAGCCCAGTTATCTGACAAAACATTTCTAAGGAACTTCTCAGAATTTATTGCTCCTGTTGGTTGATTCCAACGTGTCTGACTCCTTTTATGAGTCTGGCCTGTGTCCTGGTGTCACAGATTCACCCACATGGCATCCACCCACTTTCAAACTTGGCAAAGGGCATAAAGAGCTCCTTAGTGATTGCAAGGTTACTGTTCTACATAAATATTTCCCCTCCCCTCCAAAAACATGTTGGTTACGGGAATATCAGACAGAGGGAGAAAATACTGATGTGTTTGTTACGTACATTATGTAGTTTGGGGTTTTCTGGTTGTTTTTAAATGATGGAGGATTTTATTCCAGGGAGCTTGAGGTGCTCAGACTTCACTGGAATTTACATTTGACTCATCTCATATGGGCTGTCCAAACACATTCCTTGCTGGCCCAGCTTGGCCAGTTGAGGTGACTCAGTAAATCAGCAGCTGAGCGTGACTTCACATTGAGTTCTCCTGTACATTGTTCCTCTGCTCCATACATTTGTGAAGGGCCACTCCAGAAATTTTTGGCAGTTAATTCTCCAAACCTTGATTTTCCCATCTGCAAAAGCAGATGCATTAATATTGCCTACTTATTCCCATATTTTATTATAAATTGCTTTATAAAGTCCTAATTATTGTTACAATATCTCTAAGGAAATCACCACATACCTATCTACCAAGTTCTTTTTTACTTGGTGATGTTTAGATGTTTTTTCAGTATTTGCTCTGCTTTTGATCAGGAAGAACTAGATGGCTTTTCTTGGTCTTCCCCCAGAATTCATTCAATAGTCTCCTATACTCCTTCAGACTGTGGCATTGGTTGGAATAAAATTTAGTAATTACAGTACTTGGGAAAGGGTGCACGTTGTTGGTAGTCTGGGGGATTTGTTTCCAGGATTCCTTGACAGCAGCAAGATTGGAACCTTGAGCTGGTGGTGCTGAATGCTCTTCAAGTTAATGTACTGAAAAAAGATTTAATTTTTCAGGCTCGAGGGTGAGACCGTGTGGGAGTTCTGCTGGGACATTTGCAGGGTTTGGGGTTTCTGTGATGCTTTTTGTTTACAGATTTTCCTCCAGGTGATCGGTCCTAGTGTGGGCATTTGAAGAGGAGAGCAAGGCTGCTCTGTCAGGAAAGTGGCCTTGCCAAGCTTGGAACCCCTTTGGAATACCTGGAACGCTGGAGTCCAAGGCCTGAAGTGTGAAACATTTCACAGTTCATATCAGATTTAGTGCTGATTGGCCATTGGCTCCAGAATCAACTCTGGGATTCTCCAGGGACAGGGAATGGCGAGGCTTTGTCCTTTATGTGGAGGAAGGAGGGTTTTCCTGCTCCTGTCACCCCCTGTTTGTGCAGCTCCCGTGGCTTTTTCTACCCAGTGATCCTCACAGGAACAGGAGAAATTTGGAGCTCTGTTCCCTTGGATGTGAAGGTCACCTTCCCAGGTGGAGATTGCAACCCAGCCTCAGCCCAGGCGTGCTGGGAATGCCCTCTGTGCTGAGCAGGCCTCAGGGAGGCTGTGTTTGAGGAGCCATAATTTTATTTGCTGTTCTCGTGTCCATTTTTTGCCATTTGTGAGAGGTGCTGAGCTCCTGACGGAGGCTGTGCAGGGTGGGGGCACTGACTCCCTTTGGAAATGAGCCTGTGGATAACTCAGCTCTGACACTTTTGCCCTCCCTCCTGTTTCATGCCCTCCCAGAGAGGTTGTGTGTCATTGTTTTAGGATTTACTGCCTTCCCCGGGAGGATCTGGTGGGAGTGGGTCTGGGAGAAGAGTTATGGCTGCACAGAAGGTCTGGCTTCCCTCTTCCCTACTGCGTGTCTTGGGGAAAAGTTGGGCTTAAAACTGCCAAAACATATCTACAAGGTGTTATCACTTTTGTTTTTTATGAAGCTTGTGTTGACTC
The DNA here is from genome assembly GCA_008694505.1 of Cyanoderma ruficeps. NCBI lineage: Eukaryota > Metazoa > Chordata > Aves > Passeriformes > Timaliidae > Cyanoderma > Cyanoderma ruficeps. The sequence continues at coordinate 1,902,824 of VZDJ01000399.1, forward strand.
TTCAGCCTGTGTTGGAGGCAGGTGTGTTTGGGCTGTGTGTCCTTTGGAGTGATGTGGCACGAGCAGGACAGGATTTCCCTCTTAGATTGGACCCACCATCCCTAGCCCAGGGTAAGGAAATCACTCTGGGCTTTGCTGTTTTTTAGTACCTGTCCCCAAGGAAACAATATAAATGCTATGCCTCGGGTGCGCAGCCATTGAGGGAAAACAGGATTTTTAAATAGTAATGAACTCTGGTTTTCCCTTAGTGCAGCAAACCAATGGTTCATTAGTGAAATACATTAATAATTCTCTTTTGAACCCTGTTGGTAGGTGAATCTGCTTTAATTCCTTTGTATCAGCAAGAGCTGCAGGTATGGATGTCTTCATTACATAAAACAAAAAAAAAAAAGAGAAGAAAGCAATGCTTGCAAATTGGTCTTTGTTTCCAAGGAAACAAATTTGACATGCTTGAGCTGTGCGAGATGCAAACACCGCTCGATTCAGCAGACATGCCTCGGGATTTTATGGTCTGAATATTATTTTTAAACTACCTCCAATTTCCAGGCAAGGCAGAGGATGGGAATAGAATTTGTTGGCAGGGTTTATCAATCTGTGCTTAATGAAGGCGCTGGGCGGTGTCTGGGATTGCCCAGTGCGGCGGGGAGGGAATTGATCCTGCGCTGGGAACTGCTCTGCTGAAGGTCCCTGGGAAGGGACAGCCTGGGGCCAAATGGCCTTTGGTGACATCCTTCAGCAGGAGGAGAGGTCTAAGCAGAACTCAGCACACTGAAGTAGTGTGGTTTATCCTGGGTCACTTTACCAAATGTTTTGTGCTCTAAAAATATTTTAGTCAAAAGCAGCTCGCCAGCGCTCGGCGTGCCAGGCTGCCTGGCGCTCCCCAGGCGGACACGGGCCCAAAGAATTTGCTCAAAAGCTGAGGCTTGGTGGTGAGGACTGGGCTGAATTTATCAGGGAAGGGATGAGGGAACAACATCATGAGTTGTTTGCGTAGTGCTCTGGCACAGATGTGCTGGGGCCTGATGAAAATCTTGGCTTGAACTTGGCTCGTGGCATTGTACAGAATGGCTGTAGCGTTGTTGTGATTCCCTTGGAAGTTTTGTTCGGGAAAAAAGCCGGTTTGGTGTTCAGCTGCCACCCTGGTGTTTCCTGAAATGCTCTGTTGATAAAGTCACTTGTTTTATTTTTGAATTTATCCCCAACTCCAGCTCTGGAGCAGACAGTGCTCGTGTTCCACGGGAAGCGAACATCGCTCGGCAGAGCACACACAATTCACGGATTTCAACATCCACAGTTGGTTTTGGCCTGGGCCCAACATGAGGAACAGGATATATATGTTTCAACTTTGTTGGGATTGAATAACCAATTTTTGCCCTGGCAAAGCTTTACCTTTGCACCAACTGTCGTTGCTTTCTGGGGTAGTTCAGTGAGCTGGAAGGGATCTGTAGGGGACATACAAAAGCTGTGTGGTGAAATACAAGTTTTTAAGGAGTAGTCAAGCTCCATGTTCACATCACTCAGAGTATGCAGGGCTTTATTCCCTGAGTGTGCTCCAACATTGTGTGTCTTTCATATTTTGTTGTTTGAAAACCTGGAAAGGATTTAAAAAAAAAATCCTCTATTAATTCTTTCTTGAAACAGTCCTACCGCATCGAGGGGACAAGGCAATGATGGAGGAATTTCAGGGCTGATGAATGAAAAACAAACCTCTCTTAAAATTCAGGTCCTTCGGAAAGCATAGCATGGAGTGTGTTACACTGTGATCTCTTTCCTTCTCTTTCATCCTGCTGTTTAACTTTCTTGCAAATGGAGTTAAAATAACCTTCAAGGAGTTCAGGGTAGACTGGGGTAGGTTTAGCTTTAAGATGGCTGGAAAGCACTATTTGCATTGCCAGCTAAAAGCCTTGCTTGAAGCCTATTGAGGGAAAAAATAATATTAATGGCATTTCATGAAAATATTGTAATTTGTGGAAGGCCCACAGTGATAAATTGGCTGGTTTGAATGTCACTGGGAAATGCTCCTTTTGCACAAGGCTTGCCTGAGACAGGATTTTCCTTGCTTTTGTTCTAAAACGAGATGCTTGCTGCCTAAAAATGCCTGCGATCCCTGCAGCAAGAGCTTCACCTCCTTGACAAGAGGATGAGAAGAGGAAGGTTGGCTGGATCGGGATGAATCCTGCACCTTTTTTTCCCCCCCTTTTCCTTTTTTCTAAATTTTTTTTTTTTTTTTTTTGCTAATNTTTTTTTTTTTTTGCTAATGACACTTCCTTATGCTTACATTTCATTAAAGCTCTGAAATGGCTGAAGATCAGCCCGTACTGAGCATGCTCCGGGGTGGAGGCTGCACCCATGGAGTGAGATGGATTTGTGGCTGGAGGAGGGATAGGCCTGGAGTCAGGACCTGGAGGGACCCGCAGCCGGGATGGAGGTAGGGCAAATCCATCGGTTCCTTGCCGTGCCCCTGGGCTGGGGCAGCCAGGAGACCGGATGGAGAGCAAACTGTTGGAATTGATTCAAAAGCAGCGCAGTTAAACCACTGACACGAGATGGCTTCAAACGCTTCCTGCGGATCCGCGGGGAGGGGTTTGGAATACTGACCTTTGCTGGCTGCCTGGCCTGCGTGGAGAAGGGACCCGTGCAATGTCAGGGTGGTGACATGAGGTGACAGCAGGCAGGGGCTGCAGCCAGGGCTGAGCCTTCATAGTGGCAGGCACGTGATTGCGTCTCATCGTGGGCTCGGGCGCTAATTATAATTAATGGGGAGCCTCGCAGGGCTCAGACCTGCTCTGAGCGGTTTAAACCCAGGTCCGGCTGGGATTGTGGGAGGGTGAAGGAATGTTAAACTCAAACTCCCCTCTTTCAGACTTATTTTGCATTCCAGTGATGGCAAACAAACCTTGCCACATCAGGTCCTCCAAACTGGCATGGAGAGGAGGGAATATGCGCGTTTATTCCTTTGGCCGAGAGATTTTTCTGTGCTTCTTTAATGTGTTGGTGAGTGGGTTTGGGGGAAGGCAGTGTGAGTTGTGCTCAGTTGGGCTCTTGGATTTCACCCGTGGTTGCCAGCTTTTTACAAGGAATGTGTAAGCACCAGCAGGTATGTGCTGCATGAGCCTATTGACTCCAGTTGTTGTACAAGCACGCTGCGTGGTGAGGTGCCAATAAAACATTTACATTGGCCCTGGATGTTTGTGTTAGCGAGGTGTAGGGGAGCTCTGGGTTGGTGTGGAGCAGGGGGACATCAGCTCTCTCTGCCCTGTCCCCTCACACATGGGACGTGTGGCACGGGGGGCCCACCTGTGTTCTGGCCTGGCTGTAGGTGCAGGTAAGGCGAGGGGTTTGCTCTGTCAGCACTGTGAATCTTTGGGTGGTACAGAGTTATTGTGTTTGACTTCCTGAGCAGAAATCTCTGTGATCACGGGCTGTCTGTGTGCTGTAAGGTACAAGCTCTTCCTTCAGGGCACCTCTGGCCACTTTTCACAGCACTGTTCAGGGGGTGACTGGCAAAGATTTGATTTTATTGCTGTGTCCCAGGTGATGGACATTCTGCATGATGAGTTACTTCATCACCTACAGTAACTTGCCTGTGTTATTGCGTAGTTCCATCTTCTTTGTGAACCCAACTCTTCCTTGGTACTTTCTGGGCCTGTTTTGCTACATCAGCCCTGTGCTGAGCGGATGGCCAGCTTGCTTACTGGGCTGGTTTTTATGTTCCCTGCATAAAATCCTGCTGGAGCCCAGCTTGCTGGCCAGGCAGAACTTCTCCTACTCTTTAATGGTCACTGGCTTATTTACGGCTGGATGAATGCACAAAGAGGAGCATTTCTGTAAAACAAACAGCACCGTGATTGTACAGCAAGAGGGAAAAGGGGTTGATTTTCTTTGATTCAGATGGGGGCTGCCTTTATGGCTTTGCAGAATTCACCCCCGTGGCTTTTCCTCCTTGTGTAACTCTGGCAGTGGAGGTGATCTCAGCCCCAAGTTTTCATGTAGGGCCTGGTTCCCTTAATGAGGAAATCTGACTTAATCAGTTTCAGCTGCTGGAAACCCACTGGTGTGCTCGTTCCTATTGTGCTGTGGGAAGGTGTAAGGTAGCCTTAAAGACCCACTGCCACCTTATGGCAGTTGCTGAGAAGCAGCGTCTGTGGAGCCAATTCCATACACACATCATGCTCGCTCTATTTCTCCGCTCCTCTTAACCAGGGATATTTGCATGGAGGCAGGAGCTTTGTTTTTACAGAGTTCATCTGCTCCTTCTGTTCCTTGCAGAAATTTGATAAAGTCAGCAGGATGGCTGGGAGAGCCGTCAACAGGCGCTGTTCCATAGGAGCTCATGATCTGGGGAGAGACACAAAGGCTTTGTGGAGCACTGATTCTCCTCCAGTGAAGAACTTGCTTATTTTCATGTCAGTGCCTTAATCCTTAAAAAAAATAGGTGTGAGGTCAAAGAACAGGGCCACGCTGAACACGTGAGGCTTGTTGGCAGGATCTCCAGCGCTTGTTGCAGCAGGAGGAGGATGGAATGTGCACAGCCATTTTCCCAGCCTGCTGCTAGCAGGGCACTGCAGGATGGCTTTGCACTGACAAATGGGGCCACTGTCCCCAAATAAACCAATAAAACATTGGTCTGTGGAGCAGTGAGAGTGCTGGAAGCATGAGCCTGCTTGATGTACTGGGGGTAGAAAATGCTGGATTCAGGACCCTTCTCCAGCAAGGCTGTGTTTGTACTGTGGGAACTCTTGATGTGCCGTAGCTGAATGAAGGGGAGAAATGGTGGATTTAGAGCTCCAAAATAGAAGAAGCTGTGGTTACTGTAAGTTAAAGCTGAAGGAATTTATAATTGGGAACTGTTAGGAATACAGTATGTTCTAAATTACAGCTGTCTGGCCAATATGCTGCTAAATAAAGTTCTGGGATTGCCCTGTAAATGAAATATTCAACGCATATTCTTATCAAAACATAGCAACATCTCCCAGAGAGCTCACATCTCAACTGCTGTCCAAGAGGATCTTTCTTCTCTTCCTTTTTTTTTTTTCCTTTTTACCATGTATGATTTACTCATTGCAGCATCCCAGGGAACATTTTTTGTTTCCTATTAAGTAAAAACAATTTTCAACTCTGCTGGGGAAAAGGGGGGCAGGAAGGGAGATGGCTTAGAAGCTTTGGGAGAACAAAACCAGGTTTTGGAAGATAGGGAAAGCTTGATTCCAAAAGATGCATTAATGACTGCCTGTTCTTTCAAGGCTGTCACCTGGGCCTGGAGATGGACACTGAAGGGTGTTGGGGATGCCCAGTGTGTTTTGGGACGTTCTGATTAAGAAATGTTGTATATAACAGTTGAAGAGCAAAAGGAATGTTTGAATAGCTTGTGATGGAGCTGGAGAATGGTTTATAGCAGTGCAGAAACAATCAGGATTCCTGCAGAAATGCTCTTCTCATACCCAAAGTCCCTTCAGCTTTTGGGATTGCTTCTGAGGAGGCTGAAAGGGAGCATCAGATTTGATCAACTGGAGGACCTGCAAGAAGAGGAGCCTCATGGAAAAAAGGAAATAAGGAGAACCCTCTGTAATTTGCAGAGCTAAATATTGTTCTTCCCATAAAAAGAAAAACCTCCCTTTGCCTCCCACTTGGGCTTCCCCTGCAAGGGAGCTGTGAAAATGCTGGACTTAATGGTGTCATTAAGCAAGAGCCCTGAGGAACCTGCTGTCCTTTGTGAAGGGACGTGTTTGTGCTGCTCCCTTCCTCCTAAAAGTGTGGGATTTCTGAAAGGGGTGTTTGAGCCTTCAATCAGAGAAGGAAGGCTGGAGTGAAAATACCCTGTAATCTGTAGGCCCTGACAGGAATGTTTGGGAAGGGGGGTGTTGGGCGTGGTGGGAAGGCTGCTGGAGAGCTCTTGGGTTAAATAAAAGGCACAGCTTCTCTGGGCACGGGCCTGTTCTCATCTTCCATCATCAGCAAAACCTCTTCCACAGCCAGCCTGGAAAAAGGGCTGTGACTGCTGGTGTGCAGCACCCGACCCCTGCCAAGGGGGAACGGGGGGGTCCCGGGCAGGAGGCACCTCTCCCTCTGCCAATGGCTGTGCCCTGGAAGCTTCTTGCTCCTTTTGGATGACAGAAATGTGAGGTTTCACTGACTGACACCCAGGCATCCCCCAGGCAGGGATGCTGCTACGGCGCCGATCGATCGCTTGACTCAAGTTGGTTGTTGAAGCATCTGCAGTGCCCTGATGAGCTCTGCTTTTCCCTTTTTGTTTCTAAACAGCGTTTAGTGCTTTTAAGGATGGTCATGAGATGTGAAAAGCGTCTCTGGTAGCATCTGCTCTCAGTGTATATTTAACCTCAGCAATGAAAACATGTCTGGTGTGGAGATGCAGTGGGGAGGCTGTGGCTGTGCTGCCGTTCTCCGGCGTTATTTTATCTCAGAAAGGGAATGTTGACTGTGGTGGATCATTGACACTGCCTTTGTTAATATCTTCGTTTCTATTTCTGGGCTCTTAATGAAAGCTTGGTAATTTCATGCTGCAAGGAAGGGCAGCACGTCAGCTGTTTTAAAGCCATCTTTGGTTTGAAGTACAGTAATCTTTTGATGCGGTGGATAATGCAACTTTTCTCTGCATAGCCGGGATTTGTTGCTTTTGTTTGGGGATTTTATTTTTGAATTTGTCTTTAAATGAGTTACCTCTACACCTCTCAGTGACTGAGAGGAAGGCCAGGAAAATCTCATTTTGTGTATATTAAAACTTAAGATTCACATCAAACAAAAACCCGGTGGGTGAAAGAGCCATCCTCTCTTTATACTGTCACCTCAAATACTCCTTGCTTATGAATTTCAGTCATCTCGATTTAGCCTTGTGTGTTTTAACTGTTTAGTAGTGAAACTTCTCCAGAGTGTGGAGAGGAAAACAACATCCTCATAGCTGAGGGAGATCCGTAGCAGCTCTTTGCTGCTTCAGTTATTGCAGCTCTGCAAATGTGGCTGGCCGCGGTGGAGGGAGAGCTGCTGGGACTGGAGGAAACGTGGCCTGTGGGTGTTTCCAGCCTGGCGGAGCCGGCCATGGCTGTTGTGCTGTGCTGAGGCCTGGACTCACTTGGTGCTGGGGCAGGGCAAACATCATCCCCAGGCTCCTCCAAAGCTCCCTACGGATTTGGATGGCTTTTTCCTCCCTACAGTGCAGGCTGCTCCCTGCCCTCCCCAGCTCACTGTCACACATTACACTCCACTCGTCTTCACTGTAGTTTCTACTCTTAAAGAGAACTCTCTCTTAAGGAGGTTGCTCTCCTGTGCTCTCCTCTTTTGGAAAGCTGTTTTTCCTTTGGCCAAGAGCACGCAGGTGGTGCCACGGGGCCATGTCGGAGTTTCCTCTTCCTGCTGGCCTCTTCCCCGCGGGTGCCGGCCGCCCTCTCCCTGCCCGGGGGGAGGTTCTCCAGCCTGACACCCGGCTCCAGCAGCCTCCTGCTCCTGCCTCCGATAAATGCCAGTCTTCCTTGAATCCCTTCCAGCCGAGCTCTGCTTACAGATGTTCCTGCGAGCTGCTCTGGCAGTTTTACTGGGAGCCTGAGCAGATACGAAGGTTGCCAAGAGTTTGTGCTTAATTGTGAAGTGGAACAGAGACAAACTACTTTTATTTTGAAGCTAAAATTTCTTCTGTTATCTTGCTGGCTGGGCCAGCAGTATTGTAGGGTTTGACATAAGCTGAGCTTAGAGCTCCAGCACCTCGTAGTGAACTATCCTTTCATTAGGGTGAGGATGAGGATGGATCCATGAGGATATCCCTTCATTCTATTCCCCTCCGGCTCTTCCATGACTGTGTTTGTGATACCCTTTCAAATTCAGTTGTATCAGGTCAGGTTATTAATCCCCAAAGTGAAAATGATCTCCTCTTCAGATCAGCAGTTCGGATCTCGAAGACACTGTCTTGGACACTGCTCACCGCATCAGTTTAACCCATGTGCCTTCATCCCAGCTCTCAGAGGTCGGGGGCTTTGTTAAGCACAACAAAATCAGCCCGGGGACATCCCCAAGCCACTCACATCCCTCCCTGTCCCTCCTGCCTCTCCTTTTCCCACAGGCAAGTGCTACTCTTGAAGGCCACGAGACAGCACTGTGGTTTAAAAAGCTTTCTCTTTTTTTCAGGCGAGTGATCAGTTTTGAGGCCTGGCGCCCTGTCAGAAAGTTGACAGATGATCTGCATTACCGGTGCGTCCCCGGGATGCCCGGGATAATCGCGCTCCAATGGACGCCCTGGAGCCGGCAGGTTCTCTGTGAAATGGCTGCAGTGGAGGGAGCAGTGAAATGGGCTCTTCTGGGCATGCTCACTCTGTAGAGGGAGCTTTATCACATGAGCAGAAACTGAATCACTGCTCATGAGGATCTGGAATATGCAACTCTTGGAGTCTTCACCAGAAGAAGACAACAGCTGCCCGCAGGTACCGCAGGGTCCATCCACCTCCCGTGCCTGGCGAGGCCCTGGCAGGGCAGGGCTGCGTCCTGCTGGGGAAGGAGAAGCCTTGGAGAGGAGGAGCAGAGGCCAGGGAAGCATGGCCGGGGTTGTTTGTTCATTTGTTTGGATATTCCTGCGTGCGGCTGCCCCGTGCGCGGGAGGGCAGGCGGGCTGGGGTGACCCATCCTGCCGGGATGTCCCATCCTGCTGGGATGGGTGTCCCAAGGGCTCGGAGGGGCCTCAGCACCCGCCGGCAAACCTCGGGCTTTGTTTCCTTGTGCCTTTCGTTTGTCTCCTGGGGTGGGGAGGCTCGCTTGGGGTAGGTTTGGCTTGGGGTTTTTTTTGGTGTTTTGTTCATGCTTTTAAAGTGTGAAGTTTCTGGAAAATTCTCCAAGGAGCCCTCCCTGCTTGTAGCTCTTAGAAGAAAAAGGAGCAAAGTCTGGGGTGCTCGAGCTGCTCGAAGACTGAACTTCAAAAGGGGAGGAGAGGGCCTGTGGCCACATGGCACCTCCTCACTGGGTCTCTTTTGGCAGCCTCTGCCTATGCCTCACTTGGGTGGAGGCCAGAGCCAACAATATTTTACCAGGAAGAAACAATCCTTTTTATTTTGGGGTGACTTCCTCCCGTCTCTCTTCTTCTTCTTTTTTTTTTTTTTCATAGTAGCAATCCAAGGAAACAGCTGATTAAAAGGAAACATTCCTGGTTGATTTCATGGCAGGAGGTCCATGCCTGCAACATATTTTAAAACTCAGTCCCCTGGTTCTGCCCTTGCGATTTTTTTTTTTTTCTCTGTGATTTGTGTTACATGCAAGAACTTTGTTGGCTGCAACAGACCTCGGTGGACACAGAAGATCCCAGGGCCATGGAAGGCACGGACACCCCTGCAGAACACTGGCCTGAGCTTGCTGTGCTCCAGGGAGACCCTCAGAGCTGCAATGCAGACACAATATTGAATTTTCAATCAAGGAGCAGAATGTGAAGGTGGCATTTAAAAGATTAGAGAGCTTACACAGGACAATCTGTGATACCTAATCTAAATATCTATCGTGTCTCCACTGGACTATAAATGTGCTCGTTGTTCATCATCCAGAACAAAGGAAAAGGCACCAGAAGTCACGAGGAGAGATGAGATTTTTCTTTAACAGTGAAGAGCTGAGGCCTTGACCTGCTGCCTGAGCAGCTTCACCCAGGGAGAAAATGAGCTTTGGGCTTGATGAAGGCTGAGGAGACAACCAAAAACCCGCTGAGGTGTGTGAGGTGTGCTCCTGTGTGGTGGTGACCAGGGTGACACTGGTGTGGCACCGGCTGAAAGTGCCCAACGCTGTGTCCCTGCTGGCTGGGGCCCTTTGGAAGCGTCTGCAGAGACGCAGAAAAGCCTGACCTACTTTGGAGAGAGGAGAGCTGCTGAGGTCTGGGCTTGGCACTGCTTCTCAGCAAGGGTTAAGAGCCCAAAGTGGGGCCTTTGGGTTTTGGTTTTGTTCCGTTTCATGTATTTATCTGACTGTGCGGTGCCAGCATGAGCTCTTGCCCTCATCCCAGAACGTGTTTGGGTAGGACTGGGCTCTGTGGCACACACGGGGAATATTCCTGCAGCTCAGCCTCTGTGAGACCAGCCCTGGGCAGGGGGCAGAGGCAGCTCCATGACCTGGCTCCCCAGGAGCTCTCCCATGTGGTGCCATCTCCTAAGGGAAGAGGATTGTGTGCACCTCATGCAATGGCAGCGAGTTGTTTTATTCAGGTAAACAAGGAGTTCTAAGGAGCTTCATTCTCCTGGCCAGCTGGTTTGGGGGAGGGCTGGCTTGATTCCTGCTGCTGCTCTTTGTTTTCCTTTTGCTGCTTCTCCTGAAGTTTTTCCTTCTTGCCTTCCTGCTCGTGGAGCTGAGAGTGGTCGAGGACTGGCCGCAGCAGGAGAGTGACCGTGTGTTGGGGTCAGCCCAAAGGCTCGGGGCACTGATGGCGTGTGCTCCCTGCTTGCAAGCCTTGGAGGACCATATGTTCCTACAGTGACATCGAATGTCAGTGATTTGGAAATGAATCCCTGAGTTTATAATCCTCAACTCCCATTTTCAGCCAGTTATTTTTTCTGACTCCTCTGAATTCAGAGTTTTGACACCAACCCCTCTTTGCAGACCCTTATGGCCCCTCATGTTTCCAGTGGGATTTGTCCCCCTTGTGCCCGTGTGAGCTCCTCAACTTTTTGGGTGGAGGATACATGCCTGGCTTTGTTGTAGGGTGGTGTTGGTCCTGAAGGGGGGCAGAGGAGGAGGGCAGCCTGCCAGGATTTACAGTAGTCAGGAAAGCAGCAGGAGCGAAGCTCTCAAACTGTACAAGCTAATTGGAAAGCATCCATTAAAAAAAAGAAAGGGAAAATATAGAAGGAGAAAAAATGTTGAGCAAGCTTTTAAAAAATATCCTGGACTCCAACACAACAGCTTGCGTCCTCTGAACCAGGTGATTTATTTATGCTTTTTCTTCAGTCCCCATCAGGAGGGGGAAGGACGTGGAGAAGGGTCGAGGCAGTGGGGGTTAAGAAGCTCTGACGTGCAAGTGTCCTCCCTACAACGCTGCCATACTGTGCCTGAGCAGCACAGTGCCTCTTGCAAAGGAAGCTTTTCACAACTTGTCCTTGTTCCAAGGATGAGGAAACCTCCAGCTCTTCTGGCATTTTCTCTCTGTCATAAGTCAGAGCTGCTTTCACCTGTGAAGTATGATCAGCACAGACAGGGAGAGGACTGGAACGGAGCGGGGCTCTGAGCAACCTTGCAAGGCTTTTCATGGAGTTCTTGGTGTTAAATGAGGAACATTTCCCCTCCTCCTCTCCTCATTCTCCTGTGTGCCTGCAAAAATACTCTGGTTTGCATTTAAAGGAGAAAACTGTATGTGCTGGGACTAAGCCAACTTGTTTATTTAAGGGAAATACCATATTTCCAACCCCTTCTCTCACAGAGGAAGGCTCGGCAGAGGATGGCAGACTGGGCTGGGGATTATATTTTTAGGTGACATCAAAGCACAGTTGTGATTCGAAGAAGCTAAAAATCATGGCTGGCACTTTGCATTGAGCCCTGCGAGTTCCTCCTCCCCACAGCCCCCACAAGGGTTAACCTCTCCCTCCAAAGCAGTGGATTTTCACCTAAATCAAGGAGGAAAAAATGAGAAAAAAGAAACAAAAACCATCAGAGAAAACAACAAACCCACCACCATCACCCCCAAGGCTTTTACTTTTCCATGCTTTCAGCGTTTGCCTTCCCCCAGGGGGGTGTTTGTGGCAGGGGCCGGGGCTCTGGGCAGGGGCACGGGCCCTGTGTCGCTGTCAAAAGATGGCAGGTCCGTGTGTCCGTAAACAATGCGGTTATGAAATGGCAGCACGGCCGCGCTGAGCATGCTCGGGAGCTGCCTGTAGGGGGAGGCGAGCCAGAAAGATGATCTAATTCCGTGCAATTCTTGGGATTGAAGGAAAAGACCAGGCTCCACTCTTAATGACAGAGCAGAAAAACCAGGCCCCACGCCGGGGACGAAGCCCGTAGGCCATGGAGGAGAGGGTGTGAGGATCTCCCACCTCCAGGACTTCGGGTGCTGGGCAGCGCTGTGTCGCTTTCTCGCCCTCCAGCAGAGTAAGGCCTTGGTGAGGTTTTGCTGTAGTTATTAGAGGGACAGGCCCGAGGGTGCAAGTTTTATGATTATGATTATTTTCATTATTATTTTGTCTTTTTTTTCTCCCCCCTTCTCCCCGTCCGCTTTCCCGGCTCGCAGGCACCGCTGTCTCGCTGCTTGGCCGCTCCATGGCTGGAGGTGACCCAGGTGGAGGTGGTGTGGGCAGCTCAGCCAGGTCCTCGTGGTCCCACAGGAACCCACGAGGGGCTTCCCCTCCTCTGCTGCCCCATGTGCCCTTTGGCTGGGCCCCACGGGGATGGGCAGGGGGACAGGGGCCTGCTCCGCTGGCTGCGGTGCTTTGGGGCGGGAGGAAGAGGAGCGTGGAGGCTGCAGAGGTACCTGAGCCTCGTCGATGGGGGTGAGCTGCCTCCCAGCTCCCCTGGAATCTGCTTGCTCCAGGCTCCTCTTGGTGCTCTGGTTTTGTCCTGGCTCTGCCAGTTGCTGGGGACTGGGTGTTTCTGAAATGGCTGGTTTGCTTTTGCTAGAGATAGTGATGAATCTTGGTCTCCATTTTAGGGTTTTCTCCCCCCCTCCCCTCCCGGGGGCTAGGAGAAGGCAGGCAGCAGCTGGACTCCTTGCTATCCTCAGCCCGTGGAAGGAGGGGATGCCTTTGTCTGCTCTGGATTTACATTTGCCTGCACACACAAGTTGCACTGGCTTTAACTCTACTGGGATGCAGCTAGATGGGCCTGGAAGCAGTGAGGAAGTGTAAATCGATCTCCCCTTTCCAGGAGGGCATGGGCTCTGCAGACCCCCCTTGCCTGAAGCCTGCACGCCGTCGTGGAATGCCTTGGCTTGGGAGAAGTCACTTTAAGTCCTGTTGTGTTTCATGCACGTGTCTCCATGTTCCCAGCTGTTGCATGCAGGGACTTGCACCTCTTTCTGTGCTTCCCCCTTCTCAGGGAGTTGACTTGTGCAGCTGGAATGGGAGAGAGGACATGGGGGTTGAGAAGGAAATGTTTCTTTTCTGTGGAGGAGAAGAGTCTGGATGAAAGGATTTCAGGAGACAAAAGAATTGCAAAGAATTTGATTTGGGAGCAAACTTCTGGCTGAGGGCAGTGCTTGTTGTGAGCTGCAGATAAAATTCCATGTTCACATGATTGCATGAGGCTTATAAGGAAGTGGCCTTAGCCTGAAAAAAAGGAGCTTTGAGACTGGTGACTGCTTTGTAGGCCAGGTATGCTGGTGGTTGTGTTTCCTTCCTTCTCCAGATCAAATGCTTCTGTTGTTTCTAATGACAGGCCCGTGGTCAGCGTCCCCACGAGCCTTGAGCCCAGGCCTTGCCCAAGCACAGTGCTCAGATCTGAAATGAGCAGCCTCCCCGTGCCTACAAAAGAAACACTCTCTTTCTACAAACATTCTCTTAATCATTACTTCCTATATAATTAACTAAAATGTTTGTCTTCTCTACAAGGCAAAGGTTATTATGAGCAGACTGGTTTGGGTTGCGTTATTTTTATTTTATTTTTTTTTAAGAGAAGGAGGGAAAAAATGAGTGAATAAGAATCTGCCGCTGCTGGGGTTGCATCATTTGTTGAGAGATTTGCCTCTGCTTTCCTCTGGCGTTGCTGCAGCCCTCATTTTCCTGGCTAGTGGGAGCTTTCCCTGGGGCTGTGTCCTGAGTGGGGTCTGGTGTCACCTCGGAGGGGTTGGTGACCAGCTGGGGGCTTCCAGGCAGGATCAGTGCTGTCCATCCCACAGAGGTGTTGGTGCATCCGCTGCCCCGGATGGGAGCAGGCACTTTGAGGGGTCTCCTGCTCCCAGCCCTCTTCCAGATGGACCTGCTGTGTGTGCACGGCTCTGCTCACAGTAACGCTGCTGCCGAGCCTCAGGTTCCCAGACCGTTGATTTTTAAGACATAAAAA
>VZDJ01000399.1:1917683-2071284 GCA_008694505.1 Cyanoderma ruficeps
CACACACACACACACACACACAAGCTGGAGGTATTGACACTTGCGGTGAAGTTGGTGCTAGGTTGGCTGGGTGGAGCTGGGTGGGAATGAATGGTGCTGGGTGCCCCAAGGGTGCTCCTGGGTGCTGGGTGCTGATGGAGCAAGGATGGGAGAGCGCTGGCCTGGGGGGACAAGGCTTCGAGTGCTTTGCAGAGGTTTCCTGTAGCTTCCTTCTGATCAAAATGCTTCAAAATTCACAGTTGGCTTTTAATTTTACTTTTATTGTTTTATTTTCTACCTTGATGCCGAGTTTTTTGTTGGGAAGTTGTAACGTTGTCGCCTCTGCTAGTGAGAGGTTTGTCTGAGGTAGGAAGCAGGAGAGCCTGTGAGATGCCACCTCAGCCAGCCTTGCCTTGGCACCCAGCTTTTGTTCTCTCGAAGGACAAAAGTGATGGTTTCTCTCTTGGAGTTGGGAATTCTGCTTTGAGAGCTGGGCAGGCAGCTCTGAGCTGCTGGTGGCTGCAGCAAGCAGTGATGGTGGTCAGGTTCTCATGGACTCCAGGGTTCCTGCAGTGGTTTTTCTTCGTGGGCGAGCAGCAGCAACGCTTCTGTGGAAGGGAGAGCGTGGGTGGTGTGTGGAGTGAGGGTACTGCTTAGAAAATACAGAAAAACTTAGGCTCAGATGGCTAAGAATGGCCCCTGGAAATCCTGGGGCTTCTTGTGTGAGTCAGTGGAGTAGCAGGAATATCAAGACCTCTCCTTGTTGCAACAAAGGTTGAGAAAACAAACTGGTCCCTGTTCGACTCACTGAGGCTCTTTATTTGCTGCTGGTGCCTGTGGTGAGGGCCTGGGTGCCCCTGGCTGTGGTGGGAGCCAGGGGTGCCCTCGAGCACTCTGAGCTCTCTTTGCTCAAGTCTTGCAGCAGGATAATCCATGAGAAAAACCAAGGTTATTCCCAGTTTACAAGAGGTCTGATTAGAGCAGAGGTAGGCTTTACAAGCTCATGTTTGCAGCAAGGATGTATATTACTGGCTCAGCAAATAAATAAATAAGACAGCTGCTCTGTGTGCAGAGTCTGGGCTGTGGTTTATGATCATTTCTCAATGGAAGCTGTTGGCCAGTGTCTGCTGAAGGTAGGTTCTGTGTCAGGCTGGGCTGAGCTGAGCTTTCCTATGCTCACAGCAGCTTTTTGGTTTGTGACTGGAGATCTGAAGGTGCCGTGCTCAGAGCACAAGTTGTTGGTGCTGAGAGCACTGAGATGTGGCTGGGTTTGTGTCTGATTGTGCTCAGGGCATGTTGGGGACAGGCAGAGACAGGCACCTACCCACAGCCTCTGTCCTGTGCTGCAGGAGCCATCCTTGAAGTACCCTTAGCTCCAGGCCTGGCAGGTGGTGGAGGCTTTCCCAGGAATCTGTCTCCCTCCTTCCCTTGGTGTGTGTCTTTGCCGTGGTGGATTTGGGTGCAGGACAGGGCGATCCTGCCAGGATCTGGGGCTGGATGAGCCCTCTGCAGCACCTGCCAGCACAGGGCATTGTGCTGAGGTCACCAGCCTTGCAGGGTGGCTGGTGGCAGCAACAGCAGCACCAAAGCTCATCTCCCCTGCCAGCTCTGGACAATCCCACACGGGCATGGGCGAGCTGCTGGAGAGGTTTGGGAGCTGCCACACCGAGCTCCACACATCTCATCCCCCTCACTTGCTTTAAGGGAGGTGGGCAGGTTGTTTTTCTTTCTTTATCACCCAGTGTGCTTTAAACCCTGTGATTTGCATGGCTGCAGGCGCCATCTGCTCCCCGTGCTGGCCTACAGCAGTTGGCCTGACCTGGGCTTATTCTTGTGTGTGGCGCCGGCAGCGCTCGCTGAACCCGGCCCCGACCTCCAGCTCTGCAGGGCACTCCCCATCTCTGCCTCCACACCAGTTCTCTCCTTAAACACAGCTGTGGCAAAGACCTTTCCCAGTTCAATTTTTTTTTTTAAATACGCTTTTTCTTCTGGTTTATTTTGGTTGTTGGTTGGTTTTTTTTGGTTTTTTTTTGGTCGTGCTACTTCAAAAGAGAAAGAGAAGGTATTTAGGCTGCAAACCTGAGCTAACAACGTGATGCCAGGCTTGTGAAAGGCAGAGGAGATGAGCAGGTGTTCCGTTTGTGCATAATTTTTTATTTTTTTTTAAAGGGGGGAAAAAGAAAAATTGCTTTCTATAGAATTAAAAATAGAGCTCATTAACTTTAATAAACATGGATGTTATGAATGAGGAGTTAGCTGTAGCTGACTGATGGTTTGCATTTTTGGATGTTCGTTTGAATGAGCTACAGAAAAACCCAACCAAGCCACCAAAAGCACATGGGCTGGAAATGGTGGTAAATGAGGTCCTAGTGAGAAGTCTGATAGATCTGCCTACCCCACCCAAAGCCTAAAAAGTTTTGGGGGAGTCAGAGTCACCTCCTCGAGATGCCTTTCACGCAGATGGACTCAGCAACATTCCCAGGCACGTTGCACTGGGAAAATCTGTCTGGCTGCATCCCACCCAGAGCTGGGAGGTGCCAGCCCTGGGCACAGCCTGGAGCCCCTGTGCTCCTCGGGCTGTCAGCTGTGGCCAGCCCTGCCGTGTTTTATCTGTGACCTGTGCCTTGGTGGCAGCTTCCTGGCAGCCTTTATTTTGCAGAGGGAGGTTTGGCTGTGCTGTAAACAGGATGTGTCCATGATTGTCTCTTCTTTTGAATGCACAGTGTATCTGAGCTCAACCCTGATATTTGTATTTTTTCTCCCCCGCCATAGCGAGCAGTGCTGAGTAAGGGAGAGCCAAGGAAAGACGGCTGCATGAAGACTGAGCTGCTGAAAGACATCACCAACAACAAAGAGGAAGGTGAGCACCTGCCCTCATTGAGGGTCGGAGTTAGCTTGTGATTGGGCACGTGATGGGGACAAAACTGGGGGCTTGGAGATGTGCTCAGTGCCCCCAGCACATCAGGTGTGCCCCCACAAACACAGGCTCCCTTCTCCTGGCTTTATTCTCAGCGGGGCTCTTCCACTGAAGATGCAGATTTACTTTTCAGTCCATCCCTCACGACTCCTCTAAAGAAGGAGATCTAATTTTCACTTCTGCCTTGGTGTGAAGTACACAGGAGTTACTTTGAACTTCCTGTGTGTGGCTGGTTTTAGCTGAACTCTGATCCATCCCCACGCTGACCTTTTCCTCCCTCTAGGAACATTGACTTTCTGTTTTGCTGTGGGTTTCTCCGTTGCTTGTTGTTGCAGAGCAGTTGCAGAGCCCCGTTGTTGCAGAGCCCCAGTGGCTGCAGGGTGGGTGGAGGGGTCAGACACCCCACACCTCATGGCTCCTCTGTGTGTTCTGCAGCTTTTACTGTGCAGGATGCAGCACAGCTTCAATTGACAAAGTCTTTTCCTGCAGGGTTGTCTGTGAGTTACATGCACACAAATCTAAGGGCTTAATAAATGTGTCAGTGGGATTAGGGAAAAAAAACCCCACCACCCTTTATCTTTCCCCCAACTCCCTCCTTTCTTTCCATGGTTTTATTATTCCTGGACTAGTTACTTCTCATAGCTCTTCAGGGATTTGGTGTATTTTTGTTCTCCTTTCCATAATAGAGCATTAGGAAAGCACTGAACTGGCCCCATTGAAATCCCTACTCTTATCTAGAGGCAAAATTTTGGACTTAATTCAGTTGTGTGTGAGTACATCATTGCTTTTTCTTTCTTTTCTATCCAGCATAATGTTTTGTCAAGCTGGTCTAGTTAGAAAGTAAAGCTCAGAACAGGCAGAAATACTGAATGCTGTGTCAGGTGCTTGGATATTAACTGGGAGCACAGGAATCCTTCTGCCAGCACTGGGGGCCTCTGGTCTGGGCAGAGCAGAAACAAAGTCTGAGGTGTCATGAGGTGTCAGTGGGAGGTTCCATTGCTCTGGAGGAGACTCACTTTGATCCCTTGCCTTTCTTAGCTCAGGATTGTAAAGCTTGTTTGTGTAGCTCCTGGTTGATCTTACGGTGTCAAGAATCTGTAGAGGTAAAAAATCTAAAAGGAGGGTGGGAAGAGACATTTCTGTGCCTCTGGACTGATCTAGATTTGGAGCAAATGCTGTGTCAGAAGGAAGCTGAGAGCCCTCCCTGTGCAGGAACAATCTCGAGGTGCTGAAATTCCAACCACTCCAGTCCATTGTCCAGCTCTGTTCCCTGGGAAAGGAGGCTCCTAAATGTGAGTCTCCATTCTTCTGGAATGTTCAGAACGTGTCCTTGCCTCCCCAGGCACACCACGAGTGTCCCAGACCATGGTGTGTGTGGTGCTGTGCTGGGACATTGTCCCTGCTGCCCCTGGCTCCCCAGCTGGGATCCTGGGAGGATCATCACCACCAGAACATTGGGTCACAGCCCAAAAGCCTGTTAATAACAGTGTTTAGTGCTGGCACAGAATTCACATTTTTGACTGTTGCATGAACATGAAATCATTCCAGCAGATTGCAGGATGGCATGGAATAGTTTCTTTGAGCCCAGTTTCCTGGCTCGGGGATGAAGCTGGGGCGTGTGGACTGGAAGAGCACCCTGAAGTCTCAGCCTTCTCTCCGCGAGTTTTCTTGAACAGTCATTTCCCTTTAGTGAGGAGGATGGTGCTGGTGAATATCTTTGTCAGAGGCACAAGCCCAGGGTCAGTGTGGGCTGCTGAGGATGTGTTTGATGGGAGCCATGGCCTGCAGCGTGTGACTGAACCTGCTCTGGATTGTGTTCCCTTTGGGAAAACCCCCTGGCAGGTAACCTGTCAGTATTAAACCTGGCATCTGAACTTCCAGAGGTTTGAAGCTGCAGATCCAAAGGCTGACTAAAGGTGCTGTTTGGGCTAAAAGCTTACTGTGAATTGCTCTGTTTTCCCCTCTTTTCACTCCCCCCTGGCTCAGAAAGGTGCTGATGCTGAGGGCAGGTCACATCCCCATTGGAATTGTGTTAGCACATCCCATAGCTCCACTGCTGCCTCTGAATGGCCTTGCACCAGTTCCTCCTCTGCACAAACTTGAGTCATGCCTGAGTCCAAGACAAGACAGGAAATTCAGTGGCCTGAAGCCTTGGCTGATGTTTGGGGGTCTGACCCCAAGCAAGGCCTGTGAGCTGCAGTGGTGCCTTTGGGCACTGCCTGGCTCCAGCGCTGATGGACATCATCATGTTGGAGATCTCCATGAAGATTTCCTGTTGTAGGGGAGGCTCCTGATCTGCTGGGGCAGTAGCTGAGCTCCCCTAGTTCATAATCACTGAATCACAGACTGGTTTGGGCTGGAACAGACCTCAAAGCTCATCTCATTCCACACCCTGCCATGGGCAGGGACACCTTCCATAGACCAGGGTGCTCCAAACCCCATCCAGCCTGGCCCTCATTGATGTGCTGCTTTGAGGCAGTGGACCTTTCCTGGAGGTCCTCAGCCTGCCGGCCTTCATTTGGGACATCTCAGCAGCTGGGGGTGGGTTGTTGGGGTTTGGAATGGGGTGGGTGCTCTCAGGGAACTTCCTGAGGCCTTGACTGGGCAGCTGTGGTCTCCTCAAGAGGGAGGTGTTGCAGAAATGCCCTGTGGTTCCCACCTAAGCTGTCCTCTTCTGCCTTCATCCTGATAAAGAGAAATAATTGAACTCTAAATGGGGCATGTATTTGTAGGAACAAGCTCTTTGCGTGTTCCAGCACTTCTGTTTCCAGTTCTGGGGGTGAGTCTCAGCCTGTGGAAGTTGTTCACTAGGCTCAGTGTCCCTGTCTGTGTAAAATTGCTCAACACAGATAGAAAAAAGCTGTGGATGAGGCTGTTTTGTGGTCCGTGGGAAATGTTCCAGTTCAGTTTTACGTGTGGGTGTGAGCTTGGGTCCATACTTCCCTTTGACAGGGTGGGGAAGGGGGCAGGGAGATGGGAGATGAGTGGAAAAAAGTGCTTTTATTAGGCCATATTGTCTTTAGTCTGACTCAGAGAGAAACTATTAAAAAGTGGTTTCTTTGCAAGAATTGCAAGTGAATTCAGCTCTCCTCATGTGCTTCACTCCCAGCTCTGCGTCTCCCTTGACCTTTCAAGGCAAACCACTCCTTTTCTGATTCCCCAAGCCCAGGGGTGGGAAGTTCCAGTAAAGCAGCAGGACAAAGGAGCAGGAATGGGTGTTGGGAATGAAATTCTCCATTTGCTCCAGTGTTTCTGAGCCTTCACCCAAGGCAGCCGCTTTACAAGAGCCACAGTGCTGGAGCCTAGTGCTGGGTGAGACCTGCACAGTCACTGCTCTCAAGATAAACTTCAACCTGCTTTGAGAGACTGTCAGGGGTTTAAACTCCTGGAGGGGCCTTTTTTTCCCCTTTTTCTCCCTCTTATTGCAGGTAGGAAACTGCTGTGAGCGCAGGAAGTGCTGCTTTCCACTGAGCAGCTGCAGCCTTTGCATTCCCAGGTGCAGGGATGGCAGCTTGAAAGGAGGGAAGGACTGATCTGCTCTCCTCAGGTACTTGGCACTGGGATCCCCTGCTGAGGCTGACAGCAGGAGGCCAGGCAGAGCAAAGGGATGCTTCAGGATTTTCCATGTTCACCCAGCTGTGCACCAAGCACTCCCTGGATGTTTGGGAGCCTTGCTCCAGGAAGGATGTGCCTGTGGCAGCCCTGGAGCAGGAGCATCCTTGGACAGAGCTGGGCTCAGGCTGTGGCACCAGGGCCCCATGCCATGGCAGGGCGGTGAATGAGTTTCCTGGAGGTTGTTAGCCTGCTCTGAGTCATTGAACTGTTGAGCCAGTTTAGCTGTTAATGTTCAAACTGTGTCCTGGGGGCTAGGAGGGCCAAGGGAATGCTGGAGGGCATTTTGGGGTGGCCAGCAGGTCAAGGGAGATGATCCTTCCCTTCTACTTGACCACATATGGAGTTTTAGGTTCAATTCTCGTCTTCATGATTCGAGAATGAGAAGGAGCTGCTGGAGAGGGTCCTGCAGAGGCTGCAAAAGTGATGAGAGGTCTGGGGCATCTCTCACATGAGGAGAGACTGCAGGAGCTGGGTCTGGTTAGTCTGGAGCAGAGAAGTCTCAGAGGGGATCTGATTAGTGCACATGAATATCTCCAAGGGGACTCAGAGGATGGTGCCAGGCTCTGTTCAGTGGTTCTAGTGACAGGACAGGGAGCAATGACCCTAAACTAAAACACAGGAACTTCCACCTCAGCATGAGGAAGGTAGAAAGAGCTCTGGATTGGGTGCTTGGGGAAGGTGCGGAGTCTCCGTCTGTGAAGACATTCCAAACCCACCTGGACATGTTCCTGTGTCACCTGCTTCATGGAGGGGTGACATCTGTGGGCTGGGACATCACCCGTCTTCACAAGGGGTTGGGGGGAAGAAGAGACCATCAATAACTCACCCCAGAGAGGAACTTCTGCCTGAAAACACATCTCTCTGCAATCTTGGCTTCAAAATGCTCTGCTTTTTGGCCTCAATCCCAGAATCCCAGACTGGTTTGGGTTGGAAGGGACCTTAAAGATGATCCAGTTCCAACCCTGTGCCATGGGCAGTGATTCCATCATGGCCTGAGCCAGGTTGCTCAGGGCCCCTTCCAGCCCTCAGTGGTGGAGGGAGTGCTTTCCTTTCCAATGGATTCAGCATCTCCAGCTGCCACCTCTCCCTCCTCTGTGTGGTATCAGCCCCAACATCTTCATCCCTCTGATGGCAGCTGGGCTTTTCTCTGCTTGGCAGTTTTCATTTTTGTTGGAGCTGGAGGAGGAAGAGGGGAGGGAACTGCTGTAACACAAGGATTAAAAGCAGGTGCTTTTCTCACTTTTATCTAGCAGGACAGTTGGGTATTGAATCAAAGGCTGTGGGATCTGTGGTGTTTTAAGGATGATCTGCACAGTGGTTAAGGTAGAACATCTGTGAGATGTGTGTGTGTATAAATACAGCTGTATGCACTTCTTAGTCTGCACTTCCAAATCCTGAGCTTTTCCTTTAAGCTCTGTCTTTGCTTAGTTCATTTAATCTAAGTTCATTTAAGCCCTGTCTTTGATTAAACATTTCTCTTGCAGCAGCTGAAGCCTCTTGGCTCTGCTTGGGCTCTGTGCTGAGGGCTCTGGAAATGCATGGAAAATCCCACAGGCTGAGAGAGTGTTTTGCCTCCACCAGTCCTCAGCACCAAGATGCTCAGAAAAAATGTGTAAAAATTCCAGATAACATAGCAATGCACTTGTTGCAGAATATATTTTAATTTCTATTTCTTTTCTTTTTCACTGTCTTTTCCCTCAGGCCTGGTGGCTGCAGTTTAGCCTGGAGTACAAGGGCTCCCAACATTTTCATATTTTGCTTATTTTGTTTCACTGAGCAGTGAACTCCAAGCTTTAAAAAGACATTTAAAACTTTATTTTTTTCAGAGCATTGTCAGAGTAATACTGAGTTTTGAGTTGATACCTTCCTGAGATGGGAACTTTCTGTGGGTGCTTGTCAGGTTAGGTCCCCACAGAGGTGATTGTGTCCCCTCTGGCCGTGGCCAGGCTGGCTGGTGGGGACAGTAACACATCTGTTAGACAGACTCTGCCCACAGATCAGTTTTGGCAGGCTGGACCCAGCTCTGGTGAGCTCCAGGGCAGGACTGCAGCCAGGTCTGGCTCTGCTGAAAGGGCTGGGAACCCCAGCAGGCAAAGACAGCAAAGAGGAACTGATGTCTGGGCTGGGAGAACAGAAGTGGCTTTAATTTTGCCTAATTTAGGGGATCTTTTTTAAAGTCATCATTCTAATTCTGAATTAATCCATTCTAATTCTGAATTAATAGTTTCTGCTTAGACATGGTGGCAGGAAGGTTAGATGTGGTCCAGGCAGGGGTGAGTTTGTCCCAAGATGTCTAAAGTCAGCCTGTGCTGCTTTTGAGCTGTGGCGTCTCTTTGTTGCTTGCAGTGGTGGCTTAGGGACCCCTGGGGTCAGAGGTGCCTTTTAGACACCTAAAGTTAGATGAGGTGTCTCATCCTGTCTTAGCTTCTCCCCTGCTTTCATCGGAGTCTGTTTTCTTTGAGGAATTTTAATTCCATTTTGAACAGCTGCGATGTTCTGAGACAAAACCTTGAGCCTGACCCTTCTGCCTGAGCCAGGGGAGGGCCGGGAGCTCTGCAGTGCTCTCAGGGAGTTGTTCCTTCAGAGGAGGGATTTAAATTTGTTACTGGGTATTCTTTGCCACGTGGAGTCACAGGGATAATGGAATAGCCCAACTTCCTGCATTAAATTCCTTGTGTTACTAAAATGTCCCCATCCACTAAATAATATGTTTTTACTGAAGTTTGTGCCAACTTGGTATCAACTTCAAATACCACCAGTAAGTCTCTTGGGCACGTTACCTGGGTTTTGAATGGATCCAAGCTCGGATGGGCAGTCAGGCAGTGTTGGGGTGCATGGGAGAAGCTTTTCCTGCTGCATCTGGCATTGGGGATGCCTAAAGGAGCTTTGAAAAAACTGGAATACTTGTAATTAAAAAGGTTACACTTCATGGATGCAGACCAGAACTTCCTACCTTTTATTTCTTTTTGATTAAAGAAAGGATGGTTGTAGATTAAAGAGCAGTGAGCAAGTTGGAGAGAAAACTGAATGTGGAGAAAAGCTCATTTTGGCCTACTTAGAAGGGATGAATGCTGTGAAGTCACAAAGTTTTAGAGAAATACCAACTTCAGTTTTGTAATTCCCTTGCACTTGCAGCACAGGAGCAGAAAAGCTGCTGAACAGCGTTTTCAAGGGGAGAACTCACTGCCACGAGGTGTATTTGAAATGAGGATTTTAGCAGGTTTTCTGTGAGGCTTTTTTTGGGAATGAAAAAGGGGGGTTGAAAAGGTCACGTCAGGAAGAAGCGTTTCTTCAGGTGTCTGGAGCTGTTGAGGAGCTTCTGTGGACTGTTGGATTCAGCATTGTCGTTGTGAGGCTCCTGCTGGCTCTGGTTTGTGTTCCCATCCCTGTTTGTGGGCCAGAGTTCAGCAAGGGTGTGAAATATGTTGAGTTGTGCCTATTCAGCAGTGCTGTGCAGGTGCCCTTGGTGAACCTGGGATGGCAATTCCTGTTTTCCTGTCATCAGATCAGGTGTCTTGGTTGGGAAAACCCGACCAGCTCACTTGAGTTGCCATAAAAATTGTGATGCAGCTCTTGACATAAACTGATTCTCCATGGGCAGCTCTTGAATTTGTGTTCCAAATGGGGATGATGGGGTGGTGCTTCTCTCAGGAGCCCAGACCTGTGCAGGAGCTCAGTGTGTAGAAAACAATTCCATTCCAAACTGTTGATGGGTTTGTGTCAGTGCTGCCAGAAGAGGGGATGGGAGAATGAAGGGGGTTTTACCCCAGAGAAAGAGAGGATCCTGCTTGCAGTGTCTCAGGGTTGTTGGAGGCTGGAAGGAAACATGGTTTCTCTTCCTGCTCAGTCCTTGGCCTCTGCTCTGAAATTCCATCTCCCTGTTTCCTCAAATCTCTGCTCACACGGGTTTGGGAGGCTGGTGCCACTTCCACAGTCAATCAGATTGCATTTCACAAAAAGGGAAATAAGTGTGTGTGTGTGTGATTTTAATTTTAGCTTCATGGAATTTTCATAAAGCCCATGATGCTTTCTGGAGTAATGCAGTTACTTTTCCCCTGGAGCAGTGCTCTAATTCACGTTGTTTTAGTTGCTTCCATGGCAGGTAGAGAAATTCTTGCCCTCTGCTTATTCAGTTTATCTCATAGTCAGCCACTGAAGTTATTTGACTGCTCTGGTGGGAGAACACAGTGTTTAAATCAACAAATATTGAAGGCTTCATTCAGCCAGGTGCCTAAAGTTGAGCTCTAGAAACCTCCAGCTGTGGTTAGAGAGCTTATTTTTGTTGCTTTTCTTTTTTCTCCTGGCACTGACTTTGCTGCAGTAATTGCTTAAATGGCCTTTTAAAGACCCTGAATGCAGAAAGAGAAACAAGAATTGAAAGAATAAAGGCATAGTGTGGCTCCCTCTGCCCACAGCTTTTCAAATAGTTAAATAAAACAGTGAAAAAAGGAGCACTTAATCTTCTCCCTAAGTTATTGCTATCAAAACCAAACCCTTGTGCCTCTTTCTGTACACAGGGAGGTCTGGGTGGTGTGAGAGGGAGCAGGTGGAGGTGATAACTTTGAATCCTGCATGGAGAACCCTCAGTCCCTGCTCCTGCAGGTGAGGTTTGTGTCTCTGTGTGCTCCAGAGAGCACTGGAGAGCAATTTTGGGATGTTTTGGAGCTCTCTCTGGAGGCTGTGAGCCAGCAGAGCCCACATGGGAGGCAATCCTAGGCTGGGTTGGCTGGAATTAGGGGGAATGGATCTCTCAGTGCCGTGTCTCATCAGGAAAAATGGCCAGAGCTGATCCCCAGGGCACAGTGACCACTCAGGGTTTGGGGAGACTTTCCTGATACACTTGGAAAGATGCTTTGTGCCCAACATCTGTGGCTTTCAGCTGGAAATCAGGAGCATCAGAGAGACTGTCCCTCTCTTAATTGGTGGGCAGTCTGAGGCTGGAGGGGGCAGATGCTGCAGGAGGTCTTTGAGAACCCCTGGGCAGAGCCTGCTGTGAGTTCAGCGCTGACCCTGTGTCCAGGCAGAGGTTGGATTGGATGCTTCACGTGTACTGACCAGGCCTAAGGAGGATTCAGTGTGCTGGAAATGTCTTTAAATCTCAGATGGGCACCAAAACCCAGGAAGTTTAGGGAATAATAAGGATGTCTGAGATACTGGAATGCATCACTTGTAGAATCTAGAGCTGCCAGTGCTGTTTGGGCAGGACTTATACCCAAATCTTTCAGGTCAGTGCAGTGGGAAGGAGATATTAAATATCAGGGAAAGGTTCTTCCCCCAGAGGGTGCTGGGCACTGCCCAGGCTCCCCAGGGAATGGGCACGGCCCCGAGGCTGCCAGAGCTCCAGGAGCCTTTGGACAGTGCTGCCAGGTTGGGGGGTCTGGGCAGGGACAGGGGCTGGATTGATGATCCTGGTGGGTCCCTTCCAGCTCAGGCTGTTCTGTGATTCCATGATTAAGATGGACTAAACAAATGCATTTAAAAAGGATAAGAAAAGGGGGAGATTTTTTTTCCCCCAATGGAAATGGAAAGAAAATTTGGGTGGGTTTTGGGAAGAGCTGTTCTGGTGAGCTGGGTGGTGCTGGGTCTCCTCCCTGCCGACCTTCGCAGGGAGCTGCCTGTGCTTGGAGCTGGGCTTTGCACTGTCAGCCCAGGCAGACGGGACTTGTCATCCCAGGATCCTGGTGGTCCTTCATGTGTTTGCCTGGTTCTTGCCAGGTCAGAAGAGACATTTGTGAAGCAGCTGAGGGAGCTGGGAAAGGGGCTGAGCCTGGAGAAAAGGAGGCTCAGGGGGGACCTTGTGGCTCTGCACAACTCCCTGACAGGAGGGGACAGCTGGGGGGGTCGGGCTCTGCTCCCAGGGAACAGGGACAGGAGGAGAGGGAACGGCCTCCGGCTAGGCCAGGGGAGGGGCAGGGTGGACATGAGGAGGAATTCCTTCATTGAAGGTTTGGAATCCCCATCCCTGGAGGTGTCCAAGGAACACCTGGATGTGGCACTGAGTGCTCTGGGCTGGTGACAAGGTGGGATTGGTCACAGGTTGGACTCGATGGTCTCAGAGGTTTTTCCAGCCTTGATCCTGGGATTCAGAATGTTGCTTTCCTTGCCTCTGAGGGCAGGGTGAAATGAAGTGCTGATACCCAGTGGCCTGGCTGTTCCCCCAGTGTGACTCCAGGCTCTTTGGATCCTGTAGGTGAAAATTGCTTTGATGGGAGCTGGTTTGAATCAATCCCCCCTGCTCTGACAGAGCTCTCCCTGTACTTCTTGGGTTGCTTTTCGTAACTGTCTGGTCTCTGGAAGGAAAACAAGCCAAGGAATCCCTAACAGCAGGTTGATGTAATCATTGCAGGGAGCCTGCCAGTGAATTGTTATCACTCCTGGTTGCCTGGGGAGCTGCTGGGTTGTCATGTCAGAAACTTTCCTGCAAGTACATGACATTCATAGTCGGATTTTTTTCAGCTTGGATTTGAAATCTTTGATGGGACAAAGACATTGATGGAGGAACAGGGAAACGTTTGGCAGGGAAGGAAAAGGAATGTTTTATATGGGCATTGTTGTGGGGGAGCTTTGTCAGGCTGCAAAAACCTTGCTGTGTTTGAATCATAGAATTATTTCAGTCTAGAAATGCATTTACCACGCATCACTCCTTTGTTTACTCCTGCTGTTACCTCTGAAATGACACCATGAATCCTGGTCCTGTTGTGCTTTCTCGTGCTGGAAGAGCCAATTCCCACTGAACAACATTCCTAGGAGAGCTGGGATGGCCAGGGAGTTATTCCTTGTGATGC
Organism: Cyanoderma ruficeps; assembly: GCA_008694505.1. Classification (NCBI taxonomy): domain Eukaryota; kingdom Metazoa; phylum Chordata; class Aves; order Passeriformes; family Timaliidae; genus Cyanoderma; species Cyanoderma ruficeps. The sequence continues at coordinate 1,930,980 of VZDJ01000399.1, forward strand.
TCCCTGTAGCAGCAGAGCCCTGATGTGGACATTTGGCTGCTGTGTGTGCCACAAAAGCTCACTGGGACAGCCCTACCAGCAAAGCTTTTCCATGTCAGACTGGCTTTGGGAAGGGCTTTGCCAGAGATCCGGATGCAAGATGGGGCAGAGTTTTGTTTGCCAGGGGAGGTGTTGACATATGGTCCAATAAATGCAGTTATTGGACAAGCCAGAGATAATATTTACCTCGAAAAACCGTTGTTGGGAATAAATGGCCACATCTGCAGCTGAGGCAGGAGGGAGTAAGTGCACTGCTGTCACCTGGGCCACCCACCCCAAATGTCACCGTGTGAGGATCCAGGAGGGTCAGACAGGTGGGCGAGGGAACAACCTGACACTCAGTGCTGTGCTTTAGTTGATGTGGTGGTGTTTGATCCATGGTTGGATGATCTTGGAGGTCTTTCCCAACCCTAAATATTCTGGGATGGTGTGATTTACATCCGGCAGGGTGCTGGAGGAGAGGGTTTCTCTTAACACTGTGAGTAGCTGCACCTTCCCTCGGTAATTTCAATGCCACTCGTGACCCTTTTCTCCTCTCTTCCTCCCTCTCCCTCCAGGGTTTAATGCCATGGCTGCAGATGAAAGCGCTACAGAAAAGCAAGTGGGGGAACCAAAAATGGCAGTGGACGGCGAGACCAACGGTTCCTGTGAGCACAGCGAGGGTGGGGGCCACCCAAACCCAGCGAAAAACACTCAGGACAACACGAAAGCGAGCCAGCAGGACTCTACTACTAAACTAAATAGGATAGCAGAAAACGGCATCTCGGAGCGGGACAGCGAGCCTGGGAAGCAAAACCACCTGAAAGCAAATGACTTCACACAGACTTCTGTCACAGGGAGCAATGGATATATCCTAACCAAGCAGATGGCACAGGAGCAGCCTCTAAGGACTACCAGCTTTGCTTCTCTCACTGGCCATGCTGCAAAAACCCTGCCTGGAGGAGCAGGCAAGGGCAGGACTGTGGGGTCCTTTGCCCAGCTCCAAGGCACCATGCCAGGCAAGCTCGGGGAGGGCAGTAAGGACACGGATGCTAAAAAAGGCCCCGCTGCTAACACTGAAGTCAAGGTCCACCGGGCACGGAAGACAATGCCTAAACCCACCCCCAGCCTGGTAATGTACCTGCCCAGCACAGAGCTGCTGCTGCTGGGCTTTGCTCTTGGCTTTCCCTGGGGGTGTGAGGGGTTCCTGGCTGCGTGGCAACACCTGGTGTTCAGTGTTTGCCTGCTGACCAGATTTTTTTTTGGTCATCTTTTTAAATTTTTTTATCTATCTATCTATTAATTTTTTCTCTTCCTACAGACAGAGATGTTAAAATAGATGGTCACATGGCCGCCACCAGCTCCCGTCCCCAGTGTGTTTCTAAATATGTAATTGATCAATTGCCTCTTCCAACAGATCTATGTGAGACACTAAATGGCCTTTCTCTCATGGCTCTATTGCTCATCAGCCTCTGCTGACATCCAGAGCTGCTTGTGAAACAAATTAGATTTCTTCTAAGGTCAACCCAAAGGAAATTAAGCATAGCATGTAAACTTGAGGCTCCTCCTAAGCTCAGAAGCTGTCAAGAAGCTGATGTGTGAGGCAGCTTGATTGCATTGCTGTAGGAATCATTGTAGGGCTAAAACAGATGAAGTTTTCTCTCCATGTCATTGGGAAATGTTCTCTCCAGAGTCCTTAGGAGTGGTTTTACCATCACTTAATAAAGCAGTACTCTGCATTTTTTTTTTGGAGGCATAAGGAGATGTCATTTGGTGCATTCATGTCATAGTGGGGAGGACAGATGCGGACCTTTCTTTGTTGTGGAACAAGTTTGGTTGTTTTTTTGCTGCTTTGCCAGAGGTAGGCAATAAATCATGCAACAGGCAGATCTCCACTATAAGCAGTTGGTTTTCATCCCTGTGATGCTTTATATGACTACAGTGAGCTGGATCCTCCCATTGTGCTGTGTCTGAGGGTGGAGGGAGACTGGCCTTTAGGACAAGGAAAGGATTAGTCATGGGAGTCATTCCCAGAAATGCATGGAAGCTGCTGCAGCTTTGTCAAGGTTGGTGGAATGCATTGGTGCTGTGATCCAGCAGATCTAAAGGGGCTCTCAGATGTCCCACTCAGCAGTGGTGAGGTGTGAAGGGCTCAAAGCTGTGAGTCCCTGTGGTCTGGAGCAGGGAAAGAGAGAAGAAAGGGAAAAGAGAGGGGTGGCACCTGGCCAGCCCCAAGGGAAAGGCCCCTGGGCTGTGGCACCACCTGTGCCTCCAGGAGCAGCTAGGAGTGCAGAGAGCACAGCAGGATCACAGATCTGTGAGCACCAGGCTCAGGAGAGGGGCAGAAGCCACAGCTGCCTGCCAGGATTTCCAGGCAGCCCCCCAGAGCACTCATTGCCCCTCTGCCTTGCCCTGGCTGCCTTTGAATTCTCTGCTCTCATCCCTGATGTTTCCTGGCCTGCCCAGGGAAGCCCAGCTGCCATCAAGCTCCCATCAGGGTGTCTCTTACCCAAGGAAGGCTTTGCAGCCCAAACTGCTTCCAGACCCCAGTTGTGCACTGGAATTAGGCTGGGCAAAGCCCCAGGCCCTTGTGGAATTTAACACAGAGAGATCCCACGGGGCTGAGCAATTGAAAGAGGCAATTCCCTCCTAAAAGGCGACTGCTCGGTTGGGAGGGAGTGTTTCCCTCACTCATGTTATGTGATACATCAGAAGAGTATTTCCATTCCACCCCTTGGGGTTCAAGGTTTGTCTCTGGGGGGTGGCCTGTGGTGTTTGGGAGCTCTGGGACACAGCTCACTGGGATGGTGCTGATGATCCTTCTTTGCTCACACGACAAAAGCAGCTTCAAAAATCCGAGGCCTGCACTTGTTGGGCTGCTCTAGAAAGTGCATAGCCTGTCCTCAGCTCCTCTGGCCATTTGCCTTGGGCTTAAAATAGGGAGAGAAGCAACATTCCCAGGAAGGGTGGTGAGAAGAGGCTGTTCCCATGTTCTCCACTCAAGCCTCTGCAGATGAATGAGAACCCAAGATTTGATCTCAGTCCTGCAAGACAATAAAACATCTGTTGTGTTCAGCCTTCCTGATAATTACTGCCTCATTTTTCCCCATTGTCTCTGGAATTTACATGCTATTTTCTTTGGAGCAGCAGAGTCCTTGCTAGTTGTCATTTTTCTGTCCTGATTGTTTCTTTGTTGAGCTGCTTAGAGGAGGCTCCTCAGCTCAGGAGCTTTTCCTGCACCAACCTTTGCACCTTTTCCCCTTCAAAACCTCCATGAAATCAGGAGCCTAATCCCAGGAAATAAATTGTGGAAATCACCCAGGAGCTGATATTACAGGACATGGTAGTTTGCTTGGCTAATATTTTTAGGGCATCGTTGTTTTCTTGGTGAAACTGTTCTGCTCGGGAGGAGGAGGGGAGGGAAGGTATTTTGCTGCCTGCAAAGTGTAAACGTTTGTTCCCCTTGACTCCTGCAGAAACCCACTGGGGCCAAAAAATTGTTTTCTGTAATCCAGTCGCTGTCAGGGGACCTTGGTAACCTTTTCCTGCACATGTGAATTGGTCTCTGAAAGGAAGAAGAGAATTTTCTCGCCAATTTAACCAGCCTTTTCTCTGTTTAGGAGTTGCTTCCTGAATTGGGATTGAAGCTGAATCTGAAACAGGTGACAATTTTAATTGGTATTGTCGCATGTTAAGGTGGTTTTTGAATAGAGAGACCTCAGAAGAGTTGTTGAGAGCATTATTTCTGCTCCCCTTCTGAATGGAGCAGTAACACAAACCTTGCCCTTTTGGAAGAAGTTTTCTTTCACTCCTGATCCCTTTTACAGCCCTGTTAAGAACCCAAAAGTTTGCACTGCCAGGCAGCAGACTGAAAGGCAAGTGTGTGTCTGTATGTGTGTCCTGTGCTTGGAGAACCACAGTTTCTGAGCTTAACTTCAGTAAAAAAATAAGGAACAAAGGATGATAAAGGTAATGAGAGCATCCAGAGTTACCTTTGGAGACAGGAGGAGCAGATGGATGAATTGGGAATGCCAAGTTGTGTTTCCTTTCCTTGGGGACCATGAGGCTGGAGTTTGGGGTGTGTGTCTCTGGTGGTGTGTCTACACAGTTTTTTATGCTGTGCAGAGGACTGGGTCAGGAAATAGTGCAAAAATCCTTTTAATGAGTGTTTTGGCCTGGTTCACAGTGTGTCCCCAAAATGCCAGGTGCCAGTTTAACTGGGGGAGACAATGTGGGCAGGGAGGAAGAGTTTGGAGCAGGAGATGCTTTGCTTATGTTGGTCTTTCTACCAATATTCATCAAAACTATTCCCTTAAGTAGCATTGCCTTTAAATCCCTGAGCTTTTGAAGTGCCTCCTTTGTGTGTGCTACAGGTGCTGCTGTGCTGACCTGGGCTGGGGCTGCTCTGCAGAAGCCTCTGGCCTGAAGAGCACCCTGTGCCCATCTCTTGGGGCCACGCAGTGGCAGCCAGGGGATTGCAGGGCTCTGGGATTGCTCAGCAAGCTCTGACCTTCCCATGTGCAGGAAACATCAAGCAGAAGGACAGGGCCTAATAGGGGTGATGATAATGGGGATGTTGTGTCCTTGGGGAGGACTTGGGAGGTCCATCCAGGACCATCTCCAGAGGGGTATCCAGGTGTGCTCCACTGCACTGAAAGAGTGAACTCTGTGTTTGTGAGCTTGGGCAGAGTTAAGTATCATGGAATCCTGGAATATCCTGAGCTGGAAGGAACCCCAAGGATCATCAATCCAGCCCCTGTCCCTGCCCAGACCCCCCAACAATCCCCCCCTGGCCATCCCTGGCAGCGCTGTCCAAAGGCTCCTGGAGCTCTGGCAGCCTCGGGGCCGTGCCCATTCCCTGGGGAGCCTGGGCAGTGCCCAGCACCCTCTGGGGGAAGAACCTTTCCCTGCTCTGCAGCCTGAGCCTGCCCTGGCCCAGCTCCAGCCCTTCCCTGGCTCCTGTCCCTGTCCCAGAGCAGAGATGGGAGCTGCCCCTCGGGAGGAGCTGCAGCCCCCGGGGAGCTCTGCCCTCAGTCTGCTCCAGCTGGACAATCCCAGGGCCCTCAGCTGCTCCTCACGGGCCCCTCCACACCCTTCCCGATCTTCCCTGATGGGAAATCTCCGTCAGGAGTGACAATGCTGCCATTGGGCTCCTTGAACAGAGGGGTTGCTGCAGAGGGAAGTGGGAGTGAAGACAGTTGTGCAGTACATTTAATTTGGTCTTTAACTGGTGGTGCTGGTGCTGCTGAGGCAGCTGCCTCAGTGCTAGCTGGAGGTGCTGCCCCAGCTCTTACCACAGCCCACAGAAATAACGGCCCTGGGCCCAGCAGACAAATGGTGGATTTGTCATTTGCTTCTGTCAGGAGCCCTGGTGGCACATCTGCCTTGAGCTCCCCCGTTTCGTTTTGACTGAAGTGTGACACTCCCTTGCCTGGGAGCAGCTTGGTGCAGGAGGGGACAGGGATGAGATCCACACCCCTGAGTGCTTCAGAAACACGTTGAGTGCAGGTTTGTGGCCACATCTACACTTAAGGTCAGCTCAGTACCTGGCTGCCTAAATCAGGTTTTTATGTAGATTTGTGACTGCACTGAGATCGGTGCAGTTGTAATCAAGTCACAATGGAACCCCCCCTCTAATGAGCACATGTTAATCAGCAGATGAAAGGTGGCTCAGCCTTGCAGCTGCTCTGATCTAGACTAAGACCAAAGCTTTGCAGGTTTGTTGCTGCAAGGTAAGGCTTGATCAGACTCCTGCAATTCAGCTGTGAAAAACACAATCCTGCAGCAGCAGAGGAAAGGCAGAGCAGCACCACTACAGCTCCTACAGGCCCTGTTATCTGCTTGTGATCAATTTTTTATAGCAGACTGATACTTCTTGCTTAACCACCACTCAGCAGTTGTTAGAGGCAGATCCCCCTGGGAGCTGCTGCTTTGTGCTCTTCAAAGGCAGCTCCTTGGTACAAATCTCCTGACCCTGTTCCTGGTGGATGGAGGGGCAGAGCTGCTCCCTGGCAGCTGCCCTGTCCCCAGTGGCAGTGCTGGTCAGCTCACTCCTGCCCACTTGGCTCTGCTGGCAGCTCCTTGTGTGCTGGGGATGAAAGTACTGCAAAGCAGAGAACTGAGGGAGTGAATAATCCAAGCCTGAGGTGGTTTCAGGCATCAAGAGCCCTTCTGCAGTGCTCTCAGAGCTCCCAGCCACTGCCTGTGTCCTTCCACCAACACTCTGGTTTCTCTCCCAGCTTGCTGGGTTTAGTGATGGAAAGTCCCTTTAAATGCTGGGCAGTGGGAATAATGTCATGTAGAGTTTAGAGAGCCAACACTGGGGTCCATTACTGAGGTTGGTTTGTTCTGTAGTTTTGCTTTCAGGAAAAGAAACAAAACAACTGAGGATATTCTGCCTTTTGCCATTTTAATAACTTCCCCCTGCTGCTGTCAGGGGTTTCTTTGCCAATAACTGAAATGTGGTCGATCCCGTTAAAATGTAGACAGGACTTGAGTTTAATTTTTATAAACACATCAAATATTGTGTTCTTGCCCCATTCTAAGCAGTTTTCTTGGCTGTGTTTCTCCCAGTGGGCTTGGACATAGTGTTGGTCCCATTTTTGCTGTTTCCAGGCACAACCATTGCAAGAAATGTTGGAATATTTGCCCACCTTCTGCACTATTCCCTACATGAAGTTGTGACTTTAGAGTCTTTTGCATAGGGTGAGCTGATACCACTTGAGAAGCTGCAAGAAATGAGGATGTTGGTGTTGCAGTTTCTTTTTCTCTCTCATTTATAGTCCTTTCTTGGCCTTCAGTGGCCCACAACATCTGACCACAGGGAGCTCAAACTGCATCCTGGAGTTTCCTTTGCATGGGATTCTGCTCTCAGTACTTCTCTCAAACTGTGGATAAAGCCTGTTTAGTAAGAACAGCAAAGATGTAACTGTTTTACCTAGCTGAGAACCAGGAAAAGTGGTGAGAAAACTGACATAAAAGCTTGTGCTGATCCTTTTTATTACAATCCTTAGAGGTAATATTTAATACACACGAGAGATCTCTTCGCCCCTTTCTGGGAATTCTTCTTTTTACCATTGCTGCATATGCCTCCAAGTAAATCTTTATCTCACAAGACTTAATTTGATTTAAGAAAAAACTTTTAGCAGCATTGCCATGAAAAAGTTGCATTTAGCAATTGTCGTGCAGCCTATTGAAGGTTTTAAATTTATTTCTGTGTTGTAATTATAGAAGGAGAGAAAATCCCCAAGCTAATAACATAATACTTTTTAATTTAAAAATTGGATTGTATTCTTCCAAGCAGCCTGGCATGGCCTGAGTGTGAATTCCTGGTGTTTGGGAGTAACAGCACCTTTTATCAGAGACCAATTGCAAAAACCTGCACTTAAAGGACACAAAATGTAGCCCTTGTTTACACTTGTGTCAGATCTGCCTGTCCCAAGCTCATTTTTCTGATTTTGTCAGAAATGGAAAGCATTGGATATTTCAGGGGACTTGGGAATTCTCAGAATAATTGTGTATCCAAGAGTAACTGTTAACCTTTAGATCTATAAACTCAGGACTTTTAAGAGGTATAAATAGTGTTGTTGAGACTATTCTTGGCATACCGTGCCCTGCACTCCTGACATGCATTTTTAAGGGGTAAAAAACTGGGAGCAGACTCAGGAGTGATCCAAGATCCAGAAAATTATCCTATGGCCACTTAATTTGCTCATTCTATTAAAATTACTGAAGAGAAAGTTTTTTTTTTAAAAAAAGAAGTTGGTCATAGTCCATAAGTCACTCCCAGGAGTGAGAGGTTCTGATGAAACAGGGCTTTTTAATTTAGTTGCAAAAGCATAATGCATTTAATTATTTGACATTGAGAGCAATTAAGCATTGGAACAACATATCAAAGGCTGTGGTGGATTTGTCGTCTTTGGAATTGTTAATCCAAGACTCGCTGCCCTTTTAGAAAAGCTGTGGCAATTGAGCCAGAAGTTATGGGCTTGATGCAGGAATCATTGGCACTTTGATGGCCTTTTGCTGTGGGTCATTTCTGATTATCATTAGAGCTTTGCTGGGCCTGGCTCTGCCAGCACTGCACACGTGGCACAGCCTAATTAGGGGAATTAGGAATTAGCCTCTTCCCCCGTTTGTTCCCAAGGTCACGTTGCTGGAGAGCAGTGGCTGGGGGTGCCTGGCTGAACCTGAGTGCTTTTATTGCTTCCTGCTTTTTATTCCGCCCTTGCTTCCGCCTGCATTCCTCCTTCTGTTTGGGTTTTTCAGCTGTTGCTTCACGAGTCCCTTAAGAAGAGTTCTCCTGCAAGTGGAGCAGCACTTAAACCTCAGAATCCCAGACTGGTTTGGGTTGGAAAGGACCTTAAAGCTCACCCAGTGTCACCCCTGCCATGGGCAGGGGCACCTCCCACTGTCCCAGGCTGCTCCCAGCCCCAGTGTCCAGCCTGGCCTTGGGCACTGCCAGGGATCCAGGAGCAGCCACAGCTGCTCTGGGCACCCTGTGCCAGGGCCTGCCCACCCTGCCAGGGAACAATTCCTTCCCGATATCCCATCTAACCCTACTCTTCTTTAGTGTGAAGCCATTCTCCCTTGTCCTGGCTCTCTTTGCCCTTGTGAAGAGTCTCTCTCTTTCTTATAGATCCTTCAGGTACTGGAAGGCCACACTGGGGTCTCCCCAGAGCCTTTTCTTTTCCAGGCTAAACAATCTCAATTCTCCCATCCTTTCCTTGTGTTCTGCTGCTTGTGCTCTTGCTTTGCTGGAGCAGTTCTGCCAGACCTGCCTGCTGCACAGCTGGGTGCAGGGGGATAAATCAGGGGCCAAATCCAGTGTAAAATGTCACAGCAGAGGCAGCTCTCACCCCAAGGTCTGTTGACACTGTGGGAGAGAAGGACAAGCAGGGACTTTGTTTCTGTTCCTCCATGTGTTTCCTTTTCTCACCAGGTACCTCCTTGCTGGGCTGTAACAGGAAAATGTTTCAGGGGGCTGGACTAAGGGGCCTTGCCCTGGCCTTGACTTCCCTTGGCCACACTTGACACAAAAGGCACAGGAATAAAAGCACCATTAAACCAAGCTATGACTGTTTAAAGAATAAACACAGATAGAAAAAGGAAACGCAAACACAGTCTGGACCTCTCTATCTGAGGCTTTTAGGGTGCATAAAGTGGAGTTAGACTCTCAGGAAGGGGATTGTTTCCTAAATTAGAGGAGGAAAACACTGAAGTAACATCAAGAGCTGAGAAGGGACATGGCTGAGTAGTGGACTTGGCACTGCTGGGTTAATGGTTGGACTTGGTGACTTTAAAGGTCTTGTCCAACCTACGCGATTCTCTGTGGAGCTGTAGGAACCCTTCTTTCATAACCAGAGGTGCAGGATTTGACTCTGTATTGTGTACAAGCTCAAAGCAGAGCAGGTGTGAGTGGCCGTGGTGCCTGGGAGGGGCTGCAGGAACAGCTACAAAATCCCTTTGGTTTGCAGTAGGAGCCTGGAGCCTTCCTGGGGTTTGGAATAGCAGCAGCTGGAGTGGGAATACGTGGGTGAAGGGAGGCTTGGACAGCTCTCTGTGGGTGCACCTCGATGTCAAGGAAAGAGCTGCTCTGGCTGTATTTGGTGTGTGCTGGGCTGGAGGGAGGAGCCTTTGCTGAGGCTCGGTGGTGCCAAATGCTGTCCAAAGGGAAGGATCCCTTTCCTTTGCTGCCTGCTCCTGTAAAACAGCTCTGCAGGAGTGGTGCTGAGCCTGCAGGGTGTGACAGCCACGCTCAGGATGTGTTCCAGGAATAGGTGCTTTGGTTGAGTTGGTTCCTCTTCTCCAGGCCCCCCAGAGCTGTGTGAACAGGGTCTGCTCCTTGTCATCACCTCTCGAGGTCCCCTGTCACCTGCATAGCCCTCAGCCCGGGGGTGGGGGGGACTCACCTCAGCCAGGCTGGGAGGGTTTACAAAGCCCCTGATGTGCTGGAGGAGGGGCTGTGTGCTCCTGCTGGGAATGTGGTCCTGCCTTCGGACGAAAGTGATTTTGGTCGGGAGAAAGGAATTAAATGAATTTCCTGATTTTTTTTTTAAATTACTTACTCGATGCAGAAACTCAGTTTAACTGCCTTTTGTTTTCCAGCATGCAAGTAAAGACCCCAAAGATGGGAGAGACAGCAGAGATCAGAAGGAATCCAAGGAGTTTGAGAACATGCTGGACTTTGTGAAGCCGTTGTCGTTGCCCTCTCTCCCGGGCCTTCACCAGTCACTACCTCAGAACCAGAGCTATGTGGCCACCACCAAGTCGCAGACAGGTAAAAAGGGAAGGGTTGGAATGTTGGAATCCTGAGCGACTCCCACCTCTCAAACCTGTGTGTGGGGCTGAGAGGGAGGTGAGGAGGTTAAACAAGGATTAAAACCTCTGGTAGTCCTTTTTTCCACTCAGTCTCATCCAGGGTTCCCTTCCCTGCCTCTGCTAAAAGCTTTTCTTAGAGGAGACACTTGGATCCCTTTTTCCTCTGGGATGTTCTGAAGAGGTTTCTAACAATTCTGCAGGGCTTTGAATATCTCCACAGCTGCTTACCAAAGAATTACAGCCTTATAAATAAAATTAATTGGGTTCACAGAATTTTTTAGCGGTCTCTTCATAAATTCTGGTGAAATTTCATTACCATGGAAAATGAAGAAATGCTTTCAAGGAACAGGCTGTGCAAGTGCAAACAATAACAGTGGTGCTGAAGCTGGCTGTTCCTAAAAGAGCCTGCACCAAGCATCCTTCTGCTGTGCTGTCGCCAAAGACAGCAGCGGGCTGGGAGCTGTGATGTCTGGTTTGATTACAAGGCCAGGAGAGAGACTTAACAAATTAAGACCCAATCAAAGGAGTGAAAGGAATCAAACAGACTTCCATAGTAGGTGTGAAATGAGGTTAAATGGCAAACAGCTTTTTATGTAAGGTGCCTTTTCCCTGTGTGTTCTTCAGTTATTGTCAGATTGCTTCCACTGTTAGTCAGTATTGTTGGCCTTGCAGTCTCAATTTGAGCAATTGGATTCCATTCAGCCTCCTACAACATCAGCAGCACTGCCAAGTGCAGGATAATTTAAGGATTTGATGCTGTGTGTGCTGATGGAAGGGCCAGGAGTGTGCAGAGGGCACTCAGAGTTTGGGAAGCTCTACAGCCCTGACAGGAAGCTGTGTGTCTTCACATCTCTGTGTGTCGTCTGCCTGACTTGTAAATAAATCAGTTGGAGTGAGAAGTTTTCTCAGGCCATGCCCTCAGGTGTAACTTCATAGAGTCACAGAAGGTTTGGGTTGGGAGGGCCTTTCAGATCCCATCCCACCCCAGCCATGGGCAGGGACACCTCCCACTGTCCCAGGCTGCTCCAAACCCAATGTCCAGCCTGGCCTTGGGCACTGCCAGGGATCCAGGGGCAGCCACAGCTGCTCTGGGCACCCTGTGCCAGGGCCTGCCCACCCTGCCAGGGAATAATTTCTTCCCAATCTCCCATCCAGCCCTGCCCTGGGCAGTGGGAAGCCATTCCCTGTGTCCTGTCACTCCAGGCCATTGTCCAAAGTCCCTCTCCAGTGCAGGCCCTGCTCTCTGCCCCTCTTTTTCATTCCTCAGCAAACTTTGGGTTCCCTCTGCTTCTCTTTTCCAGCTGCTGCAGTTTCTCGGAAGAAAAAACGGAGAATGGGAACCTATAGCCTGGTTCCCAAGAAAAAGACCAAAGTGTTAAAACAGAGAACAATGATAGAGATGTTCAAGAGCATAACTCATTCCTCTGTGGGTGCCAAGGTAAGGGCAGTGCTGAGCCCATGCACGTGTTTGTTGTCACTTACGTGTCCCTTTCTTTGGACACCAAAGCCATGTGGAGGTGCAGGGATGTGCTGGCTTGTTGGGATCAGCATCTTCCCTCCTGAGTCTCCATCTTCCCTCTGGCAGCAGCTTCCTGCCCAGAACAGCCTTGCTGCTTAGGGAATGTCTGTTCCAGAGTGGCTGTTCAGATACCAGCTCCTAAACAAACTTTTTCCAATGAATGTTCCCCTTCTGTCCTGTGAATCCTGGGCAACTGGAGAGATTTCAAGCATGCCTCTTCTTCTTTTGGTCCTCGAGGTCTCGTCTTGCTGCTTGAGGCTGTACAGAAAAACACTTGGTTACTTACAAAAGTTTAGACAGGGACTCACTCCTGATTCAATTCTGCTTTTGCTGTGACCTATGCCCTGAAGTTTTGGTTCTAGAATTTGTGGATTTCAAGGAGTGATATGAAAATCCCAATGTGATGTAACTTCCCTTTCCATTCCCTAGAAACCTTCCTTGCATCACTGGTGGAGCTGCCCATCCCTGTTGGATTGGGGTTCTCCTCCCCTCACACCCTGTGAGTCTGGAATGACTCCTTGTGTCCCCAGGTCCAGCAGGGTGAGGTGACACATGGCAGGAGCTCTGGAGGGACACACAGCCACCTTTAGAGCTCCAAGCACAGAGGAGAATCTGGGATGGATCCAGCTGCTCTGTCCCAGGGATTGATGTTGTCTTTGTGTCTTGGGCGACTTGCAGAGTGACAAGGAGCTGGGGGATGGCAGCCCTCATGTGAACGGGGAGAGCATAGATGTGGACTCTGAGGAGGAGGACTCGGATGAGTTGGAAGAGGAGGATGATCATGGAGCAGATCAGGTGGCTGGGTTTCCTGTGGATGACAACAGGACCTCCAAGGACAGCGTGTCCGACGTAGACAACGCCAGGAAGGTGATTCCTGTGCCCTGAGGAGCAGCCTGGGACACTGCTGGGGTGTCAGGGGTAGGAGGGGCATGGATTGAAGCAAGTTCTGGGTTTTATTTCACCTGCAAGATGACAGAAGGATCAGCAATGGTAGAAAGGCTCTTTGGTGACCATTTCCTGCTTCCCATTGCACCTGTGAGGGTCTCCCCACCTTCCCCCCAGTTCCAGCCCTACAGTTCTGGGATCCACTCTGCAGAACCCCCACCACGTGTAGTTCTGGAATTCCCTGAACCAATAGGAGACATTTTCCCAGTCTTGCTTGGGAAAGCACTAAAATAACCTACTTGCTTTTTTCTGCCAAATTTTGATGCACAGTACAGGCATGAGGCTGGTTTGGGATTAGCAAAGAAGTTGAAATTTAATTGGAAAACTTCATTCTGGAGTATTTTTTTTCCTCCCTCTGCCATTCCCACGTTTGTTCTGTGATGTGATTGGAACTCCTTGAGCTCAGTGCATGTGCAGGTTGGGGCTGGGGGTGCTCTGGTGTGTGTGGGGCACAGCAGGATGGTGGGGGAGGCTCAGCTGGGATCAGCAGGGGGGTGGGGGATGCTCTGTTTTGGGAGACCCGACCTGACTGACCCGTTCTGTTCTTGGGCAAATGGTGGCTGCAGATCGATGATGGCGAGTCTGAGGAAGAACAAGAGTCTGTAGAGTCTGGGGAGGAGGAGGAGGATGGAGACGAGTCTGACTTGGTAAGCTGGGCTGCTAAATGTGTTTTTCAGCCCGTGGCCTGTTGATAATATTTTTTCCCCTTTGCACTGCTGCCAGAAAGAGAGAGAGACCAAAGCCAAGGCGGTGCAGTTTCAAGTCTCCTTGACAAAACTCATTCTCTGAAACCACCCACACACGGAGTATTGTTTTCCACAAGGTGCTTAACCCTGATCCGTGTCACGATTAATTGCTTTCTGATGCTAACTAATGGGCTTTTGTTGTTTTCAACAAGGTGTTCACTGCTTTTAATCATTTGAATGTTAGCAGAGGTGTTTAAGGGTGCTTGGGTTCCTCAGATGCACAGTTGGCACGTGGTAGGAGCCGGCAAAGTTTTCTCACCGACCAAGTTCTGCTGGGGTGGGGCCGTTCCCAGATCCATCGCCCGGCCCACAGCCCGAATTCACTGTTCCTGATGAGCAGCTCTTAGCAGGGAGACAGAACTGCACTCAGACAGACAGACAGACAGACACTCTCCCTGCGAGCTTGGTCGTACAACACCAGGTCAAGACTTTCAGCAGCTGCTGGGGATTTCTACTATGTGAAGAGAACCTGATGATTTTTTAATTTAAATTGTTTGTTGATTGTCTCTGTCCGCTTCCCTCCCCTTTCCCTAAAACCTGTCCTTCCACAGCCCCTCAAGTTGAGGAGCCAGCATTTAAGGCATCCCAACTCTTCAGTCACCTTGAGAAAATTGATGTTTTGAGCTGAAGGTAGAATCATGCACCCAGAACACATCAAGTGAACCACTGAAGCTCTTTAGGGCCTTGTTCGCTGTGCTCTGACACTCCAGGAGCCCGGGAGGAGCAGGGGCTGTGCAGCCTGTGCCTGTTTTGGGGAGCTGAGGCCAGGCTGTTGTGTTAGCCCACACCAAGCCTTGGGCTGGGACTCACACCCAAACTCCCAGGTGGGATCTCCACATCCTGGCCAGAGGTTTGAGCTCTGCTGAGTCACTCAGCTCCAGACAGGACTGGCTCCCACACAGACCTCTCTCCCACGGGCAGAGCGATGCTGTTGGGGTAAAGCCACGTGCTGAGCCCACACTCAGGGGTTTGGGACAACACAGACATCCTGGAGAGCCAGGGCTTGGCTCCATGTGTTCCCTCATGGGGAGAGCAGGGCCTGGCACTGCTGCCTGTGGAGGCAGGGCCTGATCCAGCTGCTGGTGGTGGTACCAGGAGGTTTTTCCAAGGCTTTGCTGGCAGCTGGATAAGCATCAGGAACCGACAGTTTCAGTCTGAACATGACTTTTATGATTGATGCATTCAACCCTGGCAGGGTTGGGGTGCCTGATTCCTCTTCTGATGTTGACTTTGAAACCCCACCCCAGACAACTGAATTTTTTTAAACCAAAACCCACAGTCTGTTGAGGTTCATACATGTGGCTGAGTATTTGCTGCATGATTGGTCTGTGCTGCCCTGTGCCTGGCTCAAGGAGGGGGCTGCTCTGCTGCTGTACAGTTCAGTTCCCCTGGGTCCACTCCAGCCCTGCCAGGTGGCTCTTCAAGTGCAAAGTGGGTTTTTTGTGGAGAAATATGAATATTTTAGTTTGAAAACCCAACTGCCTTTGTTCAAGAAGCGTTGGGACAATCCTGTGAAGCTCAGGGTGGGGTGTTTGTGCAGGACCAGGAGCTGGACTTTGTGATCTTTGAGGGTCCCTTCCAGCTCAGGATATTCTGTGATTCTACAGTTATTTTTTGGGAGAAGCTGAAGATGTGCATGTGCCTGCCCAGTTGCAGAGCTGCTCATGAGCGTGGTGTGAGGGCCTCCATGGAAGGGAAAGTGCAGCCTGCCCTGCTGAACTGACAGGAAATCCACCCACACGTGTGCCTGAGTTTCCTTTTCAGTGCTATAAAGGCCTCTGAGCAGCCCTTTGGTTTCAAAGCCCTGGTCCTTGTCACACAACTCGAGCTGGGTGAGGGCTGTCCCACAAAGGGACCCTGGTGCCACCATGCCTGACGTGCACGTGGCCTCTCTGGTTCCTCAGAGCTCGGAGTCCAGTGTCAAGAAGAAGCTGCTGAAGAGGAAAGGGAAGACGGACAGTCCGTGGCTGAAACCCACCCGCAAGAGGAGGCGGAGGAATAAAAAGAAACAAGGCGGTGTGCTAGGTAATTAATGGGGTTTTGTTCCTTAAGTCCACCCCAGTCAGCCCTCCAGGTGCAGGGGGAAGAACTTGAGGCCTGTAAATCTGCAGGGCTCACTCTTCCTTCCCGAGGTGGGGCTGAGTGATGAGCCAGGCTGTGAACTCGCCCCTCACTGCAGGAGCTGCTGGTGTCACTGTAACAGCAGAACACGTGGCTTTGTCCTTGGAATCCTGGAGGAATTTTATTTCCTTCATTAATAGAGTATCCAAAAAAAGGCCTCATGGAGTTTTACAAAAAGGAGGAAGAGGAATTTTGTGTGGGGAGATAGTGACAGGACACAGGGGAATGGCTTCAGACTGCAAGATGGGAAATTGGTGTTACCTATGCTGGAGAAATTGTTCCCTGGGAGGGTGGGCAGGCCCTGGCACAGGGTGCCCAGAGCAGCTGTGGCTGCCCCTGGATCCCTGGCAGTGTCCAAGGCCAGGCTGGACATTGGAGTTTGGAGGAGCCTGGGACAGTGGGAGGTGTCCCTGCCCATGGCAGGGGTTGGAATGGGATGGGCTTTAGGATCCCTTCCAACCCAAACCAGTCTGGGATTCTGTGACGTGTGTCCACATGGACTCCTGTGCCATGAGCCAAGGGAGCATGTTCAGATGCAGAAGGAAAGGAAAGAACTACCCTGGAATGGTGCTCCCTTGCTTTTGTGTGGATCCTTGTGCAGCTGAATGGAATGTGCGGGTTGGCTTTGCTCCTTGTGGAACAACCCTGACATTTGGAAGGAGCTGCCTCAGGCCCATCTCAAGTGTGGGTGTTGTTCAGGGGGTCCCTCTTGTTTGTCCAGAGTCACTGAGCACCAAAGAAGGTGTCAGTGAGCTTTGGTGAGAGGTGAGGAAATGCAAGAGTGCAGGCTGGGTGTGCTGCTGCTTCTTTGGGAAAGCTAACAACATGGGAGAGATAAAGTGGATGGTGCAGCTGTGCCTTCAGCCTCATTGCTAAGGTTTCATACATCCACCGCCACCAAAGGGTTTATTTTTGTTCTTCTGTGTTCCTTAATTTAATGCAAAAAGGTCATTTTTGTATCAGCAGCTTTTTGGTACTTGAATTGACCATTTTCCAGCCCTTGCTCTGTCACTCACCTGGCTGGCTCCTCTTCCTCCCAGGATGCCATAGGGACCCTTGATCCCTGTCACAGCCAACACCCAATTCTTCATTTCAGTTGCAGGCTGGTTTTCTGCCCCTTTGGTGAAGGTGGGAGCTGGCCTTAAAGGGTAGCCAAACTCTTGGCCAACCTGCACTGGCAGAAGCAAACCAGGAGAGAAAGTGAAGCCAAGGGAGTGCGGAGACACTCTTATCAATTCCCTCTCAGCCTCTGAGGACTCTCCCACAATCTCTTCCCAGCAGCAGCTCTGTTCACTTAGAGTCAGAACTTGACTTTTTTGTGTTTCCCCTCCCCCTAAGCTGGATGTCACCTGTCTCATCCTCCTCCTGAGGTGCAATTGGCTCTGCCTGGCCAGCGTGTACCTGAGCCCTGAGCAGCAGGCTGGGGGCAGGAGGATGCTCAAGCCCTGCTTCATCCCTTGTGCCCTTGCAGAGGCAGAACTCATCTCATTTATTCCCTTTTCTTGTTCCCTGCCTGGGTGGAGGTGGAAGCTCAGTGTGACCAGAGCGGTGCCCAGCCATACCCAGATGTGGTGTTGGGTGTGCTCTGCACTCCCACAGGGAGCCTGCACAGCCCGTGGGGTCTGTGCAAATCCCCTCTTCCCATCCAGGTGCTGAAGCCTATAAAGCCTCACTGAGCAGCAGGGAGGGCCCTGGCCAGGACAACAGCATGGAGTACATGGAGGTGTCCCTGGATTCCCTGGATCTCCGGGTGAAGGGGATCCTCTCCTCGCCAGTGGGAGGTGAGTGCTGGGGCTGGGGCTGGGGCTGGGTTTGAGGTGGGGATTGGGTTGGGGTCGAGGTTGGGTCTGGGTCTGGATTTGGGGTTGGGATTGGGCCTAGATTTGGAGTCAGGGCTGGTTTTGTGTCTGGCTTCGCGTTTGGGGTCAGGGCTGGGGTTTGGGTCAGGGTTGGGTTTGGGGTCTGGTTTGAATTTGAGTGTGGGGCCGGGTTTGGAGTAGGGACTGTGTTTGGGGGGGTCAGGTTTGGCGTCGGGGTTGTGTTTGGAGTCAGATTTGGTATCGGGTTTGGATTTGGGGTCGGATTTGGGGTCCTTTTGTTCCGCGGGCGGCGCCGTGCGGGGCCCCGGCTGCCCCCTGGCGGCCGCAGAGTGCGCAGAGCAACGGGAATGGGGCGGGACTGGGATGGAGTGGGAATGAGGGATGGGGATGGAATGGAGATGAGGGATGGGGATTAGGGGTGAGGATAGGGCTGGAGAGGGGATGAGGGTTGGGATGAGGATAGATATGGGGCTGGGTTGGGGAAGGATGAGGGTAGGGGTGGGGGTGAGATAGGAATGTGTCTGGGATGGGAATGAGGATGATGGTGGGAATGGGACTGGTTGAAATGAAGATAGACATAGGTCTGTTATGGGAATGGGAGTGGGACTGGGGGTGAGCATGAGGATAGGCATGGGACTGGGATGGGGATGAGTGTAGGGATGGGGCTGGGGTGGAAATGGGGATGGATTTGGAACAGTGGTGAGGCTGGGGGTGTGGGTGAGGATAGGAAGGGTGCTGGGATGGAACGAAGGTGTAGATGGGATCCCAGTTCCAGTGAGGCATGTTAGCTTGGGAATACTCTCACCAAGGGTCCAAGGTACTGCCCCAGCCCTCCTGTCCCACTCAACAGCTCCCCTCCATTCCCTGAAATGTGCTGATTCAGCATCCCCCCAGAACTGCTGCCACTGCCCCCTCAGGAATGGCTCATTCAGCCCTGGGAGAGGAGGGGCTGTTGCTGCTCCCAGTGCTGAACTCTTCTCAGATCCTGCATCCCCTGGCTGGACCTGCCTGTCTGTCCCCACTGCTCCCTCAAAGGTTGTCTGGCTCCTTTGATAGAGGCACATCAAAGAGAGGGTGGGAGCCTTCCCCACCAAGGGAGGGTCAGGAGGGATGAGGGATGCTTTCACCACAGCCTCTGGATGTCAGACAGATTAGGGAAGTGACAGCTGGGAAGGCGAGGAATGAGCTTTGTGATTTGTGCTCCCAGAGAAAACTCTTAAACCTTTAAGATCTTGACAGGATTTTACACAAAAACAGCGAGGACTTTCCCTGGCCTTGTACGTCTTGAAATATCCCTTTGCTAGGCTTGGGCTTGCAGCTTGTTGTCTGAAGGAATTCCTGATGGATGAAAGGGGCTTGTGCTCGGCTGGCAGGGTCAGAGCCACGGCCAGGGTGCTCTGGGGGGAGGCTGCCACTGCCAGGGCAGCTGAAGAGGAATCTCCCCCAGGGATGAAGTTAAATCTGCAAAACCTCACAGCGAGATAACTCTCCATTCCCATTCAAAAGCTTGAAAAACAGCAGCCAGCTTCCTTCTCAGTGTGAGCCAATCCCAAAGCAGTGGGGAGGGAAAGCTTGGGGTGCTTTAGGGTGAACCAGCCCAAAGCCCAAAGGCTTCTGTGCTGCAAACATTGCAGACCCGGCTTGGTGCAGGACTGGAACGGGAGGGTAGGACTAGAATCAACCCCCTTGTCACTAGGCCAGTGTTTAGCAATCTTGGGTAACCCAGTGATTGATTCCAATCCCGAGAAACCACAGGAATATTCCCACAGCAACCCCCTCACAAGCCCTCATCCACCTTTCCATAGGTTTGTAAATGTTCAGCATCTGAGAGGAGAGGAGGAAAAGGCAAGAACATCGGAGCATCTTGCTGCTTTCTTTTCTCTGGTTCGTTCTCTTTCCAAAACAAATAATTCTTGGTTGGCTGACACCAAACAGTCCCAGGAATTTTGTTTTCCCATCTGTGTAGTAAGCCTTTGCAGTTAGGAATTTGTGCTTTCCTGAGCATCTCTATTTATCACTCGACTGCCTATTCAAATTCCCAGCTCTGTGTGGTTTCCTACAAATTTCCTGGTGCCAGAGCCCAGTGTTGTGGGGAGGGGAGAGAGGCTGATAAAATCCTGCACCTCATTGCTTTGCCTTTTTGAGGTTTTCTCAGAAGAAGCTGATCTTAACTTATCACTCTTGATTTCAGCTGAGTGTGGCTGGACTTGGAAGAGCACAGGAGACCTTTGCAAACTCCAGCTGGTGTGAAAGGGTCAGTTTTACAGGGTGGTGCTAAAGCCTGGGCAGCATTTCAGGACAAGGAATGGGAAGATGTCACAGGACATGGCTGGTGTTGATGGACTGAATCCTTTCTCCTGGAAGAAAACTGGAGTTAATTCACTGTTTTTCTGTGCCCCAGGCCTCTCCAATGGCCCTGAAGCCATGGAAGTGGATGGTCTCCAGGAAGTGCCCCTGTGTAGCTGTCGAATGGAAAGCCCCAAAAGCAGAGAGATCACCACGTTAGCCAACAACCAGTGCATGGCCACGGAGAGCGTGGATAACGAGGTAGGAGCCTGTCCTTTGGCTTCCCACAGCCTTTCCTGCTGAGGACAAGGCCAGAAAGAGTGAAAAGCTGTGCCAGGAGCACGTGTGGGGTCAGGCAGGGGCTCTGGGCCTGCTAGACTGGGACCCACTGGTGTGAGGAATGGCAGGGCCGGTGTCCCCTCGCTCAGCTGAGGGCTCAGCACTCTGTGCCTGTCACAGCACCAGGGGGAGGCCACTGGGAAGGAGCAGGTGCTGTGTCTGCACTGGGAGAGGCTCTGGGTGGGTCTCGGGCTTGTCCTGGCCTGTGTGGCTGGGTCTGGTTGTAACATTCACACTTCAGACCAGGTGGGCTCAAATACAGGAACCTGCGTCAGAGGGAGAAAATCCGGTCAAGGATTGGAGCTGGTTTCCCTTGGCTACAAAGGAGCTGCTGCAAACCTTTCTGTGGCCTGATGTTGAGTTCAGAAGCTTGGCATGGCCTCTGCTGCCCCAGCCTTCCTCTCTCTTCCTCTCTTTCTATCCCAAAGCTTCCATGTCCTGGCAGCTGTGCAGCCCCAGGTCTGACTGCTGACAGGGATTGCACTCCATGCCTTTGGCTCGGTCACAGCTGGGCTGGTTGGGCTCTGCTGGTTGCAGAACTGTGGAAGGAAGTGGCAGAAGTGATTCCATTCCAAAATCTGGAAAGTGAGAACTGCAGGACAGGAATGCTCTTGATGGATTCTCCTTTTACTGGGAGGCACTTGGGTTTCTTTCCAGCTTCAACTTCACTATGGCACTCTCACACTCACCTTCTCACTCACAAGGAGTAAGACTATCCCTAGTTCTCCTCTAGGATCCCAGGAGAAGGGTGGATGGAGGGACAAAGGGATTGTAGGTTTGTAAACCAGCTCTGCTTCTGTTGTGTGCTGGTACCTGTAGAGAGAGGAATTTCTAAAGAATGGCAAAATTGGTTCATTAAAGAGAAGATGTCCTGGGAGACTCATCAGAGAGAAGGGGGACCCCAGGATTTCTAAACAAACACAAGGTGTGTGAAAGAATTCCTGCTCCTGGCTATGGTGAGTTGACAGTTCTGTCTCTGGATAAATCACAGGGAGGAATAGCAAAAGCCATGCTTTATGTTAGATTCTTTTTAATAATGGGATAAGTGACTCAGAGATGTTAGAGGAATATTATATGTGTGAACAGTGGCTTCTTCAGACTGTCATGTCCTTGGAGAGTGTTATAAATAGTTATGAGCACCCTGCTGCACTCTCTAATGGTTGGAAAATAGCAATTAATCATGTTGAACTTTTTTTAGAGTTTCTAGCGGATAATAAAGTGTGGCATAACAGTGCAGGGTCTTCCTCACACAGGTAACACAGCGTTCCACCTGTCAGTGGAACTTCCTCAGCTCAGTAAAATTCCTCCTCAGGAAAAGGTCCACGGTCTTCTGGTGGCACCCCTGCAGCCCCTGGGGTCGGGGTGGTGGCAGGGATCAGTCTGGCCAAGGTGTCCCAACCACAGGAAGTCTCTGCAGCTGGGATTTGGGAAAGCTGACTTGGAGAAGTTGGGGCAAATGATGAGTCCAGGTTAAAATCCATTCTCTTTTCCCACAGGGGTGCTGCTTCTGCAGGAGTGGAATTCAAAAAAATTAGGGAGAAAGTTTAGTTTTGTTGAGAAAAAGCAGCAAATCCTTGGCTGGAGCAGAGGGACAGTCTGGGGCACAGAGTCCCCGACTGACTCTGTCATGAGGACAATAAATTCTCCACCTTCCCTCCAAGGGACTGTTCCTTGGAGCAGCCTTTCACCTTTATATTCCTAGTTTATAAGTCCCCTTTGCCAGCTGTTTTGGGAGAGCAAGATTATTATCAAGGGGAACTTGAAACAGAACCCAAAGAGTGTTGGGTTGTGCTGGCAGGTGACAGCTGGGCTGGGACAGTGTGGTGGCTGTAGGAGGTGCTGATCCCTCTTGGTGCAGCAGAGCAAGGAGCACTGGCTGGGAACAGGGAACCCCAATTATGGAACAGGACAAGTTGGGGCATGAGAAGGCATGGAGTGATAGCAAAAGGGGGATGGCTTTAAGCTGAAGGAGGACATGTGAAGAATGGGAAGAAATTTTTCCCTGTGAGGGTGCTGAGGCCCCGGCACAGGGTGCCCAGAGCAGCTGTGGCTGCCCCTGGATTTCTGGCAGTGTCCAAGGCCAGGCTGGACACTGGAGCTTGGAGCAGCCTGGGAGGGTGGATGGTGTCCCTGCTCATGGCAGGGGGTGGAATGGGATGAACTTCAAGGTGTCTCCAACCCAAACCATTCCATGATTGTGTGATTCTCTGATTTTTAAGCCCAGAGCTGTAGATTGGTGAAATCCTTTGGAAAACCTGCTCCAAACATGACTTTAGCTGAGCTCTCATGAAAGCCTGGCTCTTCATCCCTGTGGTCTGGGCAGGGGCCAGTGCTGGAACCAGTACAGACGATAACTTCCCTGGCAATGAGGAGCAATTATTTCTCCCTTTATCTTCCTGTGACTCGGAGTTTTGAGCAGTAACAAGATTTAGTGCGTATGGTCTCGTTCTCTTGGTCACTGACACCCGCTCTTCCTGGCAAGAGGAGAGTGTGTGTTGTGTGAGTCAGGCCCCTGGGACTGCCCCTTCTGCTGCTTGGCTGTTGCCTATTTCCAGTTATCATTTTGTTGTTGTCGTTGTCGTTGCAAGGAACGAATGACTCGGGGTGCACATGCATGTTAGTTAGTAAATGATGCATTCCTTCCTGAGAGCAGCTTTCACAGCTTCCTGCTGCACTGCTAATGCTCTCTGGCACACAGCTGAATTCCTGTGAAAAAGCCAGGCCTCCTCGAGGCAGTGTGCAAAATCTCCCTCCGTACAAGCACAGGGAGTGTTGTGGTCTCCAGTAATTTCATTTCCTTTAATTTCTCCTGTTCCAGCTGGGCCGATGCACAAACAGTGTGGTTAAGTATGAACTGATGCGCCCGTCTAACAAAGTCCAGCTTTTGGTGCTGTGTGAGGACCATAGAGGGAGGATGGTGAAACACCAGTGTTGCCCTGGCTGTGGATACTTTTGCACTGCAGTAAGTCCGTGCTCTCAATCTAGGGAAGGGGGTACCTGTTGCAATAGCTGGAAGCTGAAGGTGGAGATGGTCCCTAAAGGGGTTTCCTGACTTCCTGGCATCAGCCCCACCTCGTTCCACAGCACGTCAGGAGGTGTTTTCAATAGGAATGTGTGTGAAGGTAGATGAAATCATCACCTTTATCTTCCTGGAGACCCCCAGGGGGTGTTACTGAAGGGATTTCACATGCTGGAAGTCTTGCCTTTGGAATTTCTTTGGAACAAGGGTTTGTTGTTTTTCTTTTTGTGTACTGAGATCAATCACATCCAAAAAATGTCTTAGCTTGTGCCCCCACCTCTGTGTCCCCTCAGGATGGGGAACCTGAGTGATGGCACTGGACCAAGGCAGTGTTGGAGGTCTCAATTGGGTTAGATATTAGGAAGATAAAATATTAGGAAGAAATTCTTCCATGTGAAGGTGGGGAGGCCCTGGCACAGGGTGCCCAGAGAAGCTGTGGCTGCCCCTGGATCCCTGGAAATGTCCAAGGCCAGGTTGGACAGGGCTTGGAGCACCCTGGGAGGGTGGAAGGTGTCCCTGCCCATGGCAGGGGGTGGAACCAGATGAGATTTAAAGTCCCTTCCAACTCAAACCACTCTGTGATCTCCTACTGCTTCTTCCACCTCTGACACCGAGGCTTTTAAGGGACTTGGTGCAGTCCTTCAGTGGTCAGTGTCCTGCTTTGCCTGTGGATAAAGCTGAAAGGCACCAACTGAGGCCTCACATAGTGATGATGAGGCTTAATTGTGTGATGCTGGTGTTTTTCAAGATGACTCAAGGAAACATGCTGCAGTAGTCTCAAGGATTACTGTAGTTAATGGAGCCATCCTGGGTTTTCCTGCTGAGTCAAAGATCATTTAGAAGATAAAATCCTCAAAACCCTTCAAGGCATTTTGCAAAGCTGAAATAGAGTTAATTAGCTTGCTTGGGAGGACTGAATTGAGGAGAAGAGCGGGTTTGACTGGCCTTTCCTCACACTCTCGTCCATGTTTCAGTGCTGTGTGCTGAGAGGTGTTCACAGCTCACAGAGTGTTCACAGAGTGAACCTGGAGTGTTTGTCTGTGCCACCCATCCCCAGCCCAGAGCACAGCAGGGCTTCAGGCAGCACCAACACCACAGGCAGGGAGTCCTGGGGCCCTGCACAGCTGTTGCAGGGACTCTGCTAGAAAGAGAAAATAATTTTCAGAGGAATTGCCCCGTTTGTTGCATGAGCAGTCAGCTTGTTTGGGTTAATTAGGCTGGTCCAGGCAGAAGAGTCACATAATTTGGGTTACAGTGAGGTCAATGACAGATTCGTGCAGGTTCTTGAATGGTTTGTGTACAGCTGTGTTTCAGGTAGTTTTAATGCTGGCTCAGCACAGGTCTGAAGTTTTCTTTTCCAGTTTTGGGGGCGTCCTTACAGTGCACTGGCACTTCTAGAGACAGAAGCGAGAACTTCAAGTGTTAGAGGGAAGAGCTGGAAATTGGGACTTCTTTGTTCTGTTTCCCAAGCACAATTCAAAAATCTTGCTTTGCAGTCCTTAACCAAGTGAGTTTTTCCCCCTTTACCTTGGTTTTGTTCTCTTCTAAAGAAGTGGCAGTGCTTGCTTTACTGTACTGGACGCAGCAGGGCCGAGAGAGGTGGTGAGAGGAGTGAAGGGGCGAGGCAGGGCCCGAGCAGGGGCTGAACTCCTTCTCTGTGGTTTTTTAAGGGCACTTTCATGGAGTGTCAGCCCGAGAGCAGCATCTCCCACCGCTTCCACAAGAGCTGTGCCTCGCAGGTGAACGACACCAGCTACTGCCCTCACTGCGGGGAGGAGGCCTCCAAGGCCAAGGAGGTGACAATAGCCAAGGCTGACACCACCTCCACGGTGTCCCTGAGCTACGAGCAGCAGAAACCGGCCGCTCTGGAGGGCAGGGCCGACACCACCACGGGGAGGTGAGCTGGGGGGCACGGGGGGGATCTCCAACCTCCTGCCACACCAGGCTTTGCTTTGAATGTTTGAGCTCCTCCTGATGAGCTGAGTGCTGCCTGGGTCGGCTCAGCTGCAGGAATCTGCACGGGGGTGTTTGGTGTCACTCGCTGCCCCAGAGCTGAGGCAGAGCTCAGGAGGTTGGGGGGTTCAGGAGTTCAACCATTCCTTCTTGTTGTTGTTAGGAATGGAATAATAGTGGAATTAGTTGATATTGCCATGTTTGCTAAGTGACAGTGATTCCCCTCTGCAGCTCCTGACTTGCACCCACAAGCACAAGTGCAACAAGGGGGAGAAAACACAGATCAAACCAGCCCTGTGTTGAGCTGTGCTCTGACTTCCCATCCCATCTGGCCTTGTTTAGGTGCTTCAAGACTTGCCCCGTGTGCCTGGGTCTGCTGTAGCACAGAGTACATCAGGATATAGTCAGAGGGCAGTGCAATTCCTTTCTGGGGCAAGTTCTTACCGAAAAAGCTGTAAAATACATTGGTTTGGGTTTCGATTTCAGTTATACTGATCTGTATTTAAAATGCATTTGCTTTCCTTTTTTGGCACAAGAGAGACATTGTTGTGTATTTTTAATGGTTGTGCTTTGGCTGTCTCTCATTTTTCCTCTTCAGTGGCACTGGGACGAGGTTGTCAGAGGAAGACAAGCCAGAAAGTTCGGCTGCTGAAGGGTTTGACATCGCTGGGGCTTCAGTTTTTCCAAAGCCTACTACTAGCTTGACCCAGGGACCAGTGAAAGAAACTCTGGAAAGTGCCCTGATTGCCCTGGACTCTGAAAAGTAAGGAAAAGACCATTGGGTCACTCCAGTTCCCAGCAAGATAGCTCAGCCTAGAGAAAACGAGATTTAGCTCTTCTGGATTTTGGTCCAACTCAGAGCTTGTTTTGTTCACTTCACTCTTTAGTCATCCCCAACAGATTTGGGAGAACTGTTACAGCTCTAAATGTCTTATTGATTTCTCTGGAGGATTTAGTTTCTCACTGGCTCTGTAACTTGTGGGAGCTCCTGTTCACAGCAGTGAGACCCAGAATCTGCTGTTGAGCAGCACTGAACAGATCCAGCCCTCATTGGAACAGGACTGGCTGGGGCTGGAGCTGCAAGTTTTAAAGCCTGCTTCTGGAGACTTGTTTTTCTGGAGCTGTATCAGAGAATCACAGAATGTTTGGGTTGGAACTGACCTTAAATCTCATCCAGTGCCACCCCTGCCCTGGGCAGGGACACCTCCCACTGTCCCAGGCTGCTCCAAGCCCTGTCCAACCTGGCCTTGGGCACTGCCAGGGATCCAGGGGCAGCCACAGCTGCTCTGGGCACCCTGTGCCAGGGCCTGCCCACCCTCCCAGGGAAGGATTTCTTTCATATATTTAAAATCCTAAATTTCCCATCTTTCAGTTTGAAGCCATTCCCTGTATCCTGTCCCTCCATCCCTTGTCCCCAGTCCCTCTCCAGCTTTGTTGGAGCCCCTTTAGGCCCTGGAAGGGGCTCTGAGCTCTCCCTGGAGCCTTCTATCCTCTGGGTGGGCACCCCCAGCTCTCCCAGCCTGAGGAGCTCCAGAGCAGAGGGGCTCCAGCCCTTGGAGCAGCTCCATGGTCTCCTCTGAATTCACTCCAGCAGCTCCACATCCTCCTCCTGTTGGGGATCCCAGATTTGGAGGCAGCTCTGCAGGTGGGGTCTCACCTGAGCGGGGCACAGGGGCAGAACTCCTCCTGCCCTTCTGCCCACGCTGGGGAATGAGCCCAGAGCCTTGTCAGGCCCTTGGGTGGCAGTGGGGGAGTGACATTCCTGCCTGTTCTCCCCTGGGGGTCCATTCCCATTCCTGCCTGTTCTCCCCTGGGGATTCATTCCCATTCCTGCCTGTTCTTCCCTGGGGGTTCATTCCCATTCCTGCCTGTTCTTCCCTGGGGGTTCATTCCCATTCCTGCCTGTTCTTCCCTGGGGGTCCATTCCCATTCCTGCCTGTTCTCCCCTGGGGGTTCATTCTGCCTCTCTCCCCACCCTGCAGGCCCAAGAAGCTGCGGTTCCACCCGAAGCAGTTGTACTTCTCTGCCAGGCAAGGGGAGCTGCAGAAGGTCCTGCTGATGTTGGGTAGGTGCCTCATCCCAGGCCAGGCCCTGTCTGGCAGCACTCCCAGCTCCTGCCAGGCTGTGCCAGCAGCCTCTTCCCAGCATGGCACCACGTCATCTTCCCAGTGCCCCCGGGGAGGGACTTGGAGCAGAGAGGCTGCTGTGGGTGATGTGTCATTGGAAAGGGCTCATCTCTCTGGGAAATGTGTGTTGTTCCCCACTGGTGTCTGCATCTGAGTGTGGCTTTATCCAGACCAGCTGGTTGTGTCCCCACAGTGGCCTCCATGTGGTTTTTCCCATCCCCTCTCCATCCATGGGATGTATATTTGCATCCAGTAGAGAGGGAAAAGATGGGAGTCAGCTGAAGCCAAGACCCATCAGCAAGAAAGCAAAAAGGAGGAGCCTTCAATCCATGGGGTTTTTTTGGGATACAGAGTTGACTATCACCAAACGCCTTTGAGTGCTGAGCTTGTTTTAGCATGAAATATTCCCCAGGAATTTCCCCCTCTGAAGGACACAATGTTTCCTCAGGATGCTTCCTTTCCACTCCAGTACTTTGTTGTACATTTTTGGATGCTTTCTGTTCTTGCCCTTTATTAGTTCCTTCATTTTTTTGTCCAGCAAGTGTTTGCTCCATTGTTCCTGTCTTCAATAGCACAGAAATGCTATTCATTGATATTTAACCACAGCCTCATCATACACAACATGTTATCATGCCCAGACATCTTTGTCTGGCTGTCAGCATCATCTGTCAGTCTCTGCACAGCTGTGAGAATCTCTGGCCAGATCCTGAGCCTGTGTGGAGAAATTCCATCCATGTTGCAGCTCTGGATTTGCAGGGGTTCACTAGGATCACTGATATTAATTGCAGTTAATAGTGGTGAGACAGAGGCCAGGTGGTCCCAACTCTTTGTTGTCCCCAGTTTCTGGGTTGCTTTAAACCAAGCAGCGTTTTTTCGGTTTTTTATCCTCGTGTGGTGTTTGTTGTTTCTGAGATGAGTTGTGAAGCTGAGGGGTGTGGCCTTTGGGGAGTTAGTAATGCCTCACAAAGGTATTGAATTCCACGGTGTTTCTAAGCTCTGGGTTTGAGGGCTGTTGCATATTGAATGTACAGGGGCCTGCCCTGAGAGCTGTATGGGGAAATGTGCAGTGAGACGTGAGCAGGAGGGGCTGGGAATCCATCCTTTAAAAGCCTTTAGCTGAGATGTGATTCTCCTGTTACACTTCAGTCTCTGAACTGTGCCTGAAAGTGTCTCTGCTCTGTCTTGCAGTGGATGGAATTGACCCTAATTTCAAAATGGAGCATCAGAGTAAGAGAACTCCTCTCCATGCTGCCGCCGAGTCTGGCCACGTGGACATCTGCCACATGCTCATTCAGGTCTGTCTGCACTCCCAGCCCTCTGTACAAACCATTTCCTGTGGGCTTTGGTCTGCCCCACATGGCAATCAGCAGTGGGAAATCCCTCCTGTAAGAATCCTCCTCAATCCCAGGGTTTGCTGTGGGAGGAGTGGGGCAGAGGAACGGGAGGGCTGGGAGGACACAGCTGGAATTGTCCTGCTGGGCTGTTCTCCGGCAGGGAGCAGGGGAAGGTTTGGGGCAGGGCACTGTGGGGCAGGTGGGGATCTGTGCCTGAGCACAGCCAGAGCTGGGCACTGCCAGATGTGCCAGCACAGCCTGATGCACTGCCAGATGTGCTCCCAGCTGCAGGAGATCTCCAAGCTCTTGGTTTTGATCTCCAAGCCAGGGTGCTCTTGATGATGAGGGCAGTGAGGCTCTGGAAGCCTGGGAGCTGCCAGGCCCTGTCTTCCCTTCTGTCAAAACCTGAGGAGCTCCAGCAGGATTTTCCTCTGCAGTATAAATGTCTCATGTGTGGAAAGGAGTGACGGGAAGATGCAAATTTGGTTTGTTGTCTGAGATTGGGATTCTAACTGAGGGAGGATGGTCAAAGCTGTAGGGATGGTGTTGAGCCTGCTCCAAAACAATGTGAAGGAGAAAAAGAAGGATTAAAAACCTAATAGTTATTCTCTTTTGTACTGGTGTAGCTGGTCTGGAGTGACTGGAAGTGTTTTGTTTATCCTGTGGGATTGGGAAACCTTAAAGGGCTGTTGAGAAGGCAGCAGTGACTGACCCTTGGAAATGATCCTGCTGGGCTGGTGCATTTCAGCACCTGGAATTGGAGGCTTTCAGGTGCTGTTTGAAGGCAGCAATGGGCCTTCCTGCCTGCTCTCACTGAAATTACAGCCTGTGAAGACAGTGGAATGAGGAAAAGGAGCAAAACTTGTGCGATATTACAAACCTCTTAATTATCCGTAGGGTTGGTTTGTTTCCAAAGTGCTTCATCTTGTCTCTCCCTGAGGTCTGGCCTCTGCAGCAGCCCACGGTTTGGCTGGGAATGGCCCCAGCTTGTTCCACCTGAAATGCCTCTGCTCTAATTTAAATAGCTCTGGCTGGGGAAAAGAGTCAAAACAGGAATTCAGTGGGAGGTACCTGAAAACAACTCCTTGTGCCCGGTGAACAACCTGATTCAGCTGCTGTGAACAGGTCTGAGCCTCACACACACACACCTGCCAAGAGCTGTGTGTTGGAGACCTTTTGGGTTCAAGTTTTGGGTGGTTCCTAAAATTCTGAGCTTCCATAATTCCAGCAGTTCCTGAGCTCAGCCCCAGGGCTAAAGCAGGCAGGATAACCTGACATAGTCATGGCTGGGAAAAGAGTGAGGAGTTGGCTGAAGGCACTCTGGGTTGAGCTGAACAGATGCTCAGAGACCTCTGTGGAAGTGGTGCCATTGACTTCCACAGGAATATTTAGCCAATCCCCAGGATATTTGTTACAGCTCCTGCCTCTGTTGCAATCACCAAGTTGTTTGTACTGCTTGTGACATTGAGAAGAGCTGGTTGTTGTAGTTTAAATGATAGACCAGGGAAAACAAAGCTGCTGGAGAAAGGAGGAGGGTGACTTTTCCAAGTTGTTACACAAACAATATCTAGAAAGTAGGAGTACAAAATCCATTAATAACAGGAGTTATTTAATACCAGCTGTTGGCTTCCTTACAGTTCCTTCCTGGCTGGGGAAGGCAGGAGAGGGGGCAGGCAGCGTGTGCTGTTTTCAGAGCAGGTGCATGTGCACTGCCTTCTTTCCTGGTTTCATTTCTTTTTTTTAATTCTTTTTTTCCCATGATTAATATGGCTAAATTTCAGGAAAAAAATCTTCTTATTTAATCTCTACTCCCACATCTTCCTCTGCTGACTGTCCTTGTCCTTGCCCTGGCGTCCCCACAGGCTGGTGCTAACATTGACACCTGCTCCGAGGACCAGAGGACCCCGCTGATGGAAGCAGCAGAAAACAACCACCTGGAAACTGTGAAATACCTGATCAAGGCTGGAGCACTAGTAGATCCCAAGGTAGCAGTTTATTCCTTCCCTTTTTCTCCTGAGGAAGCCTCTGTCCAACATTTGAAGTTTCTGAGTGGAAGTGCCCAGGCTGAGGAGAAAGGGACTGGTTTGTCTTGGAATGGAGGCTGGAGGTGTCATTATCTCAGTGTTCTGCTGGCCCTGAGCTGTCTGGGGCAAGAGTTGCCACTTGTCCCTTTAGTTTGTGGCAACAAATGTCAGGGGGATTTGATTTCATAAGTCCCAGTGTCACAAATCCATCGCAGTGGAGTTGGATTTCAGAGTTCCTTTCTCTGTAGACTCTAATAATGAGAGTTTTGGGGTGATGTTTTAAAATGGGCTGGTAATTAGGTGCTTGCCAAGCCAGGAAAAATGACAGAGGAAGCTGTCCTTTCCAAAAGACTGATGTGTGGATTCTTGCAGTCATGCTGCAGTGGCAAAATTGAACCCCATCTTTAAACTCTACCCCTTAATTTAAACCAAAACAATAAAATGCAGCTGTCTCTTTGCCTTTAGCATGCTCTGGTTGCTTTGCAATCTTGGAAAATACACAGATCATTTATTAGTCCCATAAATCAGATGCTATTTGGAGCACAGGAACCCTCCCCATGTGAACTTATTGTCACAACCTGCTGCTCTTGGCTGGGTTTGGGAAGGAACTGGCAGCATTGCACAAGGGATCAGGTGCTGCCCAATCCAGGCCTAAGTGGCTCCTTGGGAGGCTAGTTCTGGGCTGGGAAGGGGGAAAGGACAGGACAGGAGTGTGTGGGTTCATGCTGGCTGCTGTCCCAAGCGCCTTGCAGCAGCCCAGACATCTCTCACCTGATTGATCCCTGTGCAGGAGAAAAGAGGGGAGCTTGTGCTTCTGAAGGTCAAGGAAAGGAGATAAATCCTGAGCTTGCAAAAACAAATTCGAAGTCTCAGATCACATTTGAGGTCTAGGCTAGTTTATGATGTTAATGAGTTTCTTGCACCACCTCAGGCTCTGTTTGAAAGCAGCAGCGTTGGTTTGGAAGCTGCTCCGGCTGTTTCCATGGGAAATCCAGCCCTTACCTGGGGCAGGTGTGTGCAGAGCCCTGGGGCTGCAGGGGAGGGAGCTGGGTGGAAGCTCCCCAGCCCCCAGGGTGAAGCTGTTGGTGCTGTTACCAGGATGGGAAAGCCCCACTCAAAACCTGCAGAAACTTTACAATAAAATCTCCCTGCTCTCCAGGGCTGAGGAGCTGCACTTGGCTCTTGCCAATCCAAGGGGAAAGCTGTGGAATTATTCAGCTGGAGGAGGAACTTACAGGGGTATAGAAACTCTTCCTGTGACCCAAGGAGCCCTCATGGTGCAATCCCTGACCTGAGATGTCCCCTCCTTGCTCAGAGACTTGCTCCCTCCCCCTGCATCACATCAGCTCCAGCCCAAAGCTCTCACCTCCAGCGTTGCTCCCAGGATTTAGCTGGAGGGAGTCATTTGGTTTTCAGCCTTTTGTTTCCTCCCCCTGATTTCCTGCTCTCCGGGCCTTGCTCTGTGCTAAGCTCTTGGGATATAAATGCCTGATAAAAATCAGGCTGCAGCCAGAGAGATCTTTGGTGTGAGGGTGGGAGCGTTTCCATCATGACTCACAGCCTGTCCATCTCCTCCAGGCCTTGGCTTCCCAGCTGCCAAAGGCATTTTTCCTTGCAGCCTTCGGGGTTGTTTTTTATCTCCTGTCTGGGCAGATGGCTGTGGGCAGGTTGGGGACCTGGTTTCTCTGCAGAGAGACACCACACCCCTGGGCTCTGCTGCCAGGTGCTGGGATAAGGCCTTGGACTAACAAAAAACCAGCAAAAAACCTGGAGAAATGGAGCATTTCAACTTGAGACAAAGCAATTTTTTGATGTGAAGTGCAAACCTTGCCCATGTAAGGGATTTCTGCTTCCCTTTGGCTGTCCAGCACGTGGAGAGGAGTGGGAAAGGGGCTGTTGGAGAAGGGGAGCATCACGGCCAAGGTTTGGGGCTGGTACCTTCCCCAGGCTTTGCAAAGCCCTTGGCGCTCTCAGCCTCCTCCTCTGCACAGGTGACACCCTTTGGTGTAAAGCTCCCAAGCTCTGCTTAGTGCTGGCCCTGCCTGCTGCTCTCTGCCCTCCTGGCAGTGGGATGGAGACTTTGGGAGTTCTCTGCTCCATCTGGGAACCTCTCTGCTGTTGCTGAGCATCCCTGAGGGTTTGTTGTGTGGTTGTGTGCAGGATGCTGAGGGCTCCACGTGTCTGCACTTGGCAGCCAAGAAGGGGCACTATGACGTGGTGCAGTACCTGCTCTCCAACGGGAAGATGGATGTCAACTGCCAGGTGAGGCCTTCCCTGGGCCAGGAGCGGCTTTGCCCAGCTCAGGGACTCCCTCAGCACTCTGCTGTCTGCCCAGTGCTCCCTCAAGGACTGTCCTGCTGCTGGGGGGCACCTCCAGCTCGTCAGTGACAATTCCATGGGCCTCCCATCTGCCAGGGACGGTGATCCCCTCACTGACCTCGGGGAAACTTCCCTTGATTTGCAGTTTTCTCCTTGGCCTTGAATTTGCTGTGGAGGCTGTTGCTCCAGGGTGTCCCTGTGCTTTTCCTCGTGGGGGGATCATGGCCAATGGTGTGGGATGGGTTGAGCCTGGCACTTGTCACTGTGGGGTTTGTCCATTGCTGTGGGGTGAGACAGACCTGCCCCTGGGGCAAGGGCAGGTCCCCCAGGCTTCTCAGGGAGTTGCTGTAAGATGTTTTATACACCCTGGGTGTTCCTTGTGCCTTTTGGACAGGCTGGAGATGCAGTGCCAGCCTGCTGAGCTGGAATGAACTCCAGCTGGCTCAGGTGGGCTGCTCCCAGCCACGCTGGGCTCTGCAGCACCCGAGGGACCTGCAGCAGTGCAGACAGGAGGGAATGAGGAGGGACACAGGGGTGTGTGGGGGGCCTGCAGGAGGCTGTGTCTGTCCCCTGTGTCACCCCTTGCTGTCCCCCCAGGATGATGGTGGCTGGACACCCATGATCTGGGCCACGGAGTACAAGCACATCGAGCTGGTGAAGCTGCTGCTGGCCAAGGGCTCGGACATCAACATCCGTGACAACGTAAGGCTGCTCTGGGAGCTCCTGCAGGAATTCCAGTCTCTGTTCAAACCCCAGACATGCCCCAGGGGACAGATTCTGGGCTCAGTCCCTTGCCACAGTGTGAGTGAGAAGTGTCTGGTGAGGGTTTTCCTGCACTCTGGGAAGTTCAGCGGCTTATGGGATGTCCTTTCCCTCCAGCTGCTCTGTCACAGCCCGTGAGGATGCTGTGAGGAGTTCTCAGGCTGATCCCAGCTCTGAGCCTTGCTGATTCCCATCCCTGTGGGCCCACTGTGCTGCCACTGGACACTGCACCAGGCAGATCCCCTTTAGTCCAGGCTTAGCAGCTCCATGTGAGTCCCAGGCCAGTGACTGTGGGTGTGGGTTAGGGGCACCCTGTGTGCCTTTGGAGGGGAATGACCTCGTGTTTGTGTTTCTGGATGGGCTGGGAACTCTACCAGCAGCTGTCAAAGCCTGGCTGTTCCTGGCGTCGCTGGTCCCAAGCTCTGATGTGTCCAGAGCATGGCCAGGCTGGAGCTGGCTCTGGCCTGCCCTTCACCTCCATGAATCCTGCTCCAGTGGGATGGTGCATCCAGCGCCTGAGTCCCCGGGAGCTCTGTGGGACCTGCAGCGCTGCCTGTGGGGCTGTGGCAGCTGCTTTCCCAGGGATTTCCAAGGAAATGGAGAAGATACAAAGGAGATACTGTCTGCTCTTCTCCCAGCCTCCTTCATGGGAGTCATTGTATCAGCACTGCTCCTCTTTTTTCCTGATACTTTGTTTCTCATTTTTTTCTTGGAGCCTCTAAGGATATTGAGGTGTGGTGTCTGTCCCCGTTCCTGGAAGTGTCCAGGGCCAGGCTGGACAAGGTTTGGAGCCACCTGGGAATAGTGGAAGGTGTCACTGTCCATGGCAGGGGTGGCACAGGATGAGCTTTGAGGTCTCTTCCAAACCAAACCAAAGCAAACCCCTCAGTGTTTCTGTGATTGTGTGGTTTAACTGCAGCCCCTTGCTCACTCCCCCACCACTGGGGAGAGAATCAGGAGGGTAAAAGGTAGAAAAAGACTCGTGGGTTTGAGATACAGTTTAATAGGGAAAGCCAAAGGCACACACACAAGCAGAACAAAACAGAGCAAAACAGGGAATTCATTCCCTGCTTCCCATGGTTGGGCAGGTGTTCAGCACCTGCAGGAGAGCAGGGCCTGGGAAGACAAAAACCATCACTCCAAACATCCCCCTTCCTCCTTCTTTCCCCACTTTCTATCCTGAGCTGATGTCACACGATGTGGAATATCCCTTTGGTCACGGTCACCTGTCCTGCTGTGTCCTCCCAGCTTTCCATGCCCCTCAGTCTCCTCCCCAGTGAAGCAGCTCAAGGACCAGAACAGGCTCTGTGTCAGCCCTGCTCAGCAGCAGCAAAACCACCTCTGTGTCACCATCCCTGTGCTCAGCACAGCCCCACACCAGCCACTGGAGAAATATTAACTCTACCCCAGCCAAAAGCAGCACACTTAGATAGTTCCCAGGCAGGTCTGGATCCAATCCTGTTCCTAAAAACAAGAGTCAAGGTGAGAGGGGGATTTTTGGGCTGGTACATCTGCCTGCTGACTCTGAACAAAACAGACTCTTTGATCTGTCACAGCTTCAAATCACACATTAATGATGAACATCAAATCAACTCAGTCAACAATTTACTTGAAAGAAAACTGTACCCTAAACAGCTGTGTGTGCCACACATCTACCCTGGACCTGCAGCTGGGGTGTCCTCGTGGATGTGGTTAAGGACAAATGTCACTCGTGCTGGGAAACATCCTGCTCTGGGAGAAATGTTTTTGATTGTGATGCTGCTGCTTTTTATGCAGGAGCAATGCAAGGCAGAGCACCAGTCCAGGTGTCAGTGACCTGTCTGAGCTGCAGCATGTGGGTGCAACCCACAGGGTGGATGTTTTCTGTAGATTGTATGGGGTTTTTCTAGATGATGCTGTAAAGGGAAGCAGGAGCTGGGTAGAAAAGGTTTTCTCCTCCCTGATGTGTGGCAATAACTCCCTATTTAAGGCAGGACCTTAAGTGATGTGGTAACAGCTCAAACACTCCAGCAGCAGCTTTGTTTTTGCTTTACAAAGAAGGAAAAAAAGAGAATAGCTGGGTGATCATTACTATCATTTCACTGTTGTCATCGATGTCTTTGGAGCCTTTCATGGGGAGGGGATCGACGTGTGCTGCAAATTGCAGTGTAACAGAAAACAGGATCATCCCTTAAAATATCTCCATCAGAAAGATGAGTGTTCAGCTATTTCCAGTGCTGCTAGTGAGAGATGAGTACATACAGTATTTAAGAGATGCCTGGAGTCAGATTGATTGCTTACCCCATGGCTCCTGGTTCTCTTTTTGGCACCTTCACGTACCCTTTGTGCTCTTTTCCTCCTTAATTTCATGCTGTGCTCTTTTCCCCCTTAATTTTGCAGCCCTGGGAGGCACAGAAGCTTTCCTGGCTGTTGGGCCTGGGGAAACTCAGCTTCCAGCCTTTTCCAGCATGTTTGTTCATGTCTGTCACCTCTTCCCTGGATTGATGCAGATTGGTTTGTGGTTTAGAGACAGACGAGCTGTCTGCGTGTGTGTAGGGAAGGTGATGGATTGCCTTGGTGTGCAGAGGTGGATGGAGTGAGAACTCCCTGTTTGGCTGCTCTGAGGTTTCCCTGTCCACCCTGGCATTCCCAGCCAGGCTGAGCAGGGTGGGGATGGCAGCCACGTGCTGAACGTTGCAGGTGCGCAGCTGAGGAAGGCGAGGTCCCAAAGCCACGGGGATTTAAACAATCTCTGCTCTGTTCCCTTTCCCTCCAGGAGGAAAACATTTGTTTGCACTGGGCTGCTTTTTCTGGCTGTGTTGACATAGCTGAGATCCTGCTGGCAGCCAAGTGTGACCTGCACGCCGTGAACATCCACGGGGACTCGCCGCTGCACATCGCGGCCCGAGAGAACCGCTACGAGTGCGTGGTGTAAGTGCACTGCCCACCCTGCCCCTGCCCCCCTGCCTGCCCCTGGCAGGGCCTCTGAAATGCCTTTGGCCTTCACACACAGCCCAGCATTGGGATGGAGGGCTTGTTTTTCTCCCAGGGGTGTGGGGGGTGTGAGGTACCAGCTGCTGCCAGAGCTGGTCAGAAAATGTGGCGTGTTCTGGAGTTTGAGGGGCTGTGCTCAGCCTGGGCTTCCCAGCAGGAAGGTGTCAGGCTTCCTTGATTAAAGCTTTTTTTCCCCCCACAACTAGCATGGTGACAGGGCTTTTCCTTTGCTTCATCCCTGCTCTGAATAAAGCCATCATGTTCTCACCAAAAGCTGGTGAGTATAAACGAGGGCCAAGTCCAGCACCAGTTTCCTGTGGGACTCTTCCATTTCCAGCCTACTCTTCCCACCCCATATCTTTCCCTGCCAGAGAGAGTTTCAAGCCTGTCTGAAGTTAGGCTGGTACCAGCAAGGTACCTGAAGCAAGGCAAGGTTTGCCCAGAGCTCTCATGGGTGCCCAGAGCTCCAGTCTGTGGCTTCTGTCAGAAGGATTCACTGAACCATGCTTAATAAAGAAAACTCAGGTGATTATTCACTACTACAGATTCTTCCTCGTCCCTTAAGGGCTGGCTGGAGGATGTGATTCAGCTTGTTTTCCCCTTGCCTGGTTTCTCCTGGGGAATCCTTATCCTTCCTTGCTGTTTTGCAGTCTCTTTCTTTCCCGTGGCTCGGATGTCACTTTAAAGAACAAGGAGGGTGAGACCCCGCTCCAGTGCTCCAGCCTTAACTCTCAGGTCTGGGTGGCTCTACAGATGAACAAGACTCTCAAAGAATCATCTTCTGAGAAGCCTGCTCAGATAGAGAAGGTGGTGAGCAGGTGAGAATAGGGCTGGCTTTGCTTGTGGGCCATGAAATTGAGCCCTTGCACAGGGAAGGCTGGGGGGGCCTGGTTTAAGAAAGAACTGTGTAGCTTCTTAAACTGATGTGAAGGTCAGTGTGAGCTTAGCAAGAACTAAGCCCATGCTGATTCAGTCCGTGGTTTGCAAATTCATCCTCCAAATGGAAATATTCACAAGCACAAAGAACCATCTGTAAGGCAGGGTGGGAAAACATGAGCTCTGCTCTGGTCTGAATGGCTTTGAGTGCTCAGTGCTCCCAGGCAGTGATTCTGCCCCAGGATGGCATTTGAATGGCCCCTTGTCAGGGGGGACTTTCCTGCTGTGACAAATCTTTCTCCACCGACAGGGACATTGCCCGGGGTTACGAGCGGATCCCCATTCCCTGTGTCAATTCCGTGGACAGTGAGCCCTGTCCCAGCAATTACAAATACGTGTCTCAGAACTGTGTCACCTCCCCGATGGACATTGACAGGAACATCACTCATTTACAGGTGAGGGATGGTGCTTTGTTCCTGTTCTGGGCTGTGCAGTGCTCCTCAGAACACATTTGGCATTCCAGATGGGAATGTTGGGTCCTGATAGTGCCATCAAGTTCCAGCTAAGGTTGAATGCCTCACTTCCAGCTCTTGTTGTAGGAGATGGGATTTTGATTTTCTTCAGTGTTGAAGCTTAAGCTGAGCTCTGTGTTCAGCTGTAGCATTGGCCATCTGGTGCTGGCTGATGTGGCTCCCATTTGTCCTTGTACTCTGTTCTGAGGCTGGAGAGTCAGGGATTTGTTGGGAGACCTTCCCCATGCTGCCTTCCCATGGCCGAGGCCTTGGCCGGGATACTGCAGGCCTGGAGGGGCTGGGAGGGGGAAGCAGAGGTGGGGAGGTTCAGGGTGAGGCCTCGCTGGGCACAGCTCTGGGCTTCCCAGGGCCAGTCCCTGTTGTGCAGCGTCTGGTGGTGGGGCTGTGCTGGCTTGGGGATGCTGGGGAAGCAGCAGGGCAGGACTGAGACAGCACAGCTGCATCATCTCCCAGCTCTGGTCCCTCCTTGGAGCTTTCCTTGTCCTCAGGTGCGGAGAACAGCTCACAGGGCATGGGGGAGGGTTAACAGCAGGGGAGTATCCTCTCCTGAGCAGTGAGGCTGGCTCAGAACGAGATCCTTCCTTGCAAGGCAGAGTCCTTCGGTGCTCACTGGACGCAGAAATAAACAATGGGGTAAAACTGCTGCTGAATGGTGAAGCTGGTGATCCTTCTGGCCCAGGAGCTGCAGGAGAGGAGGAGATGTGGTTTCCTGACCCAGTCATCAGTTGCAGTCTCAGTTGTGTGAGTGGTGTGGAATTAACCCTTTGCTTCTCTTGCAGTATTGTGTCTGTATAGACGACTGCTCCTCCAGTAACTGCATGTGTGGCCAGCTCAGCATGCGCTGCTGGTACGACAAGGTGAGGACACTCAGCCCCCTCCTGGCTCACACCAGGGCTTGGGAGATGAATTTTGCCTAATTCAGTTCCTTGCACAACTCAAAGCCAGGTTGGACAGGGCTTGGAGCAACCCTGGTCTAGTGGGAGATGCCCATGGAAGGGGTTGGGATGAGCTGAGCTTTAAGGTCCCTTCCAACCCAAACCATTCCCTGCTTCTGTAATTCCAACTCCTTTCTTCTTGACTTAAAATGCCTGAAGTTACAGTCTCAGCTCTGAGATATGTGATAATCCAAACTGCGTGCTCAGGGCAGCTTTTCTTGTGCTATTTGTGTTCCTCTCGTGCCAACTGAGCCATTAATTACACCCATGTGATAGGGAGCACTGAATAATCCATGCGTGAAATCAGCTTCCATTTCAGAGCAACGTGGAAAGTAAGATGTAAACAAAGGGAGGGGAGTAGAAAGATAATGTTTTTTAATCTGCTTTTATTTGTTGTGATTCTTCTGGCTGAAGGCAGAGTAAAGATGTGTTCACTGCCACATTGCCAGAAGTCAGGTTTGTTTTGGGTAAATGCTTCAACCCTCCAGGGAGGTTTTGAGATTCATCTTTGGGCAGGTGCTATAAAGATCAGAAGTTCTATGAAGCTCTGCAGGTTTCTCCCAGGGGGAGTGTTGGCATCTTTCTTGGCTTTGTACCCATTTTATTTACACATTAATAGGTGATTACACCTCTCAAGCCTTAAAAGCCAAATTTGTTAAATATAATAAATTGCATCCATCGCTTCCTTAATCCTGTATGTTGGTAAATAATTGAATTGTAGCTTTTTTGGGGGGGAGTGTTATTTGGGAAGGTAATGTGGTTCACAGAACTTGGGAGTTCTGCAAGTTCAGGCTTTATTCCAGAGGCAGACTAAGCATCCACGTTTCCCCTCCAGCACAGCAAATGGCAATAGTGATGATGATGCACACCAGCTTTCTGCACAGCACTGGGAGGTATTTTTTTAATGCTGTGTAGGGTGATGGCAGGCAGCAAAAATCTACATTCTCTGGCTGTTTGTCAGCTGTGGGTGACAGTGGTGACTGTGCTGCTGTCAGGGTAGAGCAGAACCACTGCAGAACCTGAGCTCTGACACTGGCTTTGGGGAGGTCGGGCCACGGCTACACTGTGGGGTTTCTCTGGCCGGCCTGTTTTTACCCTGGGGGGAATTTCTGCCTGTGGTTTTGGGGATCCCAGGAGCAGACAAATAACCCAGTCTGGGGTGGCTCTGTCCTTCAGGATGGCCGACTCCTGCCTGAGTTCAACATGGCTGAGCCCCCCCTGATCTTCGAGTGCAACCACGCGTGCTCGTGCTGGAGAACCTGCAGGAACAGGGTGGTGCAGAACGGCCTCAGGTGAGCAGGAGGGGCAGACACAGCTGCTCTGGGCAGGACCAACCCCAAACCCATGAGCTTTCTGGCTCTCAGCTCACTCCTAATCCCACAAAACCCAGCACAGAAGCTGCAGCTGGTGGGATGGAAGTGGGTTCCTGCATGCTGCCAGTGGGAATGAAGCAGCAGTGGGTTGATGAGCTCAATTAACATCTCAGTTAATATCTGCACCCTGCCCATGGCACCATCAGGTGGGAACTGCAGGGTTCTTTCATCAGCTGACCACAGAACATACAAATGGCTCGTGGGTTTACATGCACAGCCCGAGTGTGATGTCTCAGAGGGAGAGCTGAGAAGGACATGAACAGCAACAGAGCTGCAGGGTCTGAATTCAGAAGGTCTTGTAAGCCAGCAGTCTAGATTAGAAATACAGGCCAGCATGTCCAGACTTGGCTGCTTAAAATTTCCAACTCCTTGGCCTGATTCCTCTGAATTGGATACCTGAATGCCTGTTGGCCTCGCTGCTCCGGGTTAGACTGTTGGGATTTTGGTGCCTGGCTAAAGGTGTCAATGTTTTGGTTTGGACCTCTGCTATGGTGGAGTTTGCCACTGCACTAAGTTCAAAGGGATCCCACTGGGAAAAAAAAAGACTTTTTAGATTTTTTTTAGAATTTCTTTGTAGTGCTGACAACACTCTTTGTGCGAGCTTTGTAGTTTCAATGACATTTTGCAGTGGTAAAAATAAGCAAGGAAGAAACTCGATGTGTTTCCTCAGAACTTTACCTCTCTCTGGTTTTCCCTGCCAAGCTCCCGAGCTCCGCTGCCTCCGTGGGTGTTTCTTTAGGAGCTGTACAGCTCGAGCTGTTGCTTTTGCATTTTTTACCTTGCTGAAGTGTTTTTTCTGAAAGATGGGAAGGGCTGGGAACCCAACCAGGAGCTGGGGAGAGCAGCTCTGTGGGGAAGGAGGGTCAGGTGCTGGGCAGAGCTCCTGGTCCCTGGGGAGACAGAGGGGAAGGCTCCTGCCTTGGGGCTGCAGCTGACACAGGGGTGCTGCTGCTCTGTTTTCAGTGCTTCCTTTATCAGATTGGCTCCAAATTAACTGTGCCTGGCAGAGCACACGTATCCAGCTGGCAGCCTGGCCCAGCTCAGCTGGCAGGCTCAGCCCGGAGCCGTGGCCCTGCTGCCGCCAGTGTCGGCTCCAGCGCAGGGCCCAGATCTGAGCTGGGCTCTGCTCTGCTCTGATGGACAAGCCAAAACCTGGGGGAGCTTCCCCAAGCCCCAAAGCCAGTGTTGGACCCTGCTGCTGTGAGAGCAATCACTCCCCTGAGGTCATGGTTTGCCCTGGTGAAGCTGTGGGCAAACAGGATGAAATTCACATCCTTTGGTTTCAGCTGACACTGCAGGAGGGAGTGGGTGGGGGAAGAGAAGTACTGGGAAAAGCAACAGGGTGAAGTTAAGGTGAGCATCAGATTCCACTTAATTCCGATAACAGCGTTGCTGAGAGTGGGTTTTGGTTCCCTCAGGGATAGAGCAAGCTTTTCCTAGCCCTGGAGACTGTTCATCCTGCACTTAACTCAGGTTCTGGCTGAGCATGAGGCAGAATGACTTACAGGATTGTTTCTCTGCCTATAAACCCCATCAGTAAAATTCCACAGAGCAGCTATTATACCAAGAAGTCTCAAGTTGCAGCTTTTCTTTCTTGTCTTTCAGCCAGGCAGCTGGATATGATGGAATTGCTGAATGCCCTGGCTTTGGCAGAGGGCAGAGGGGTCAGAGCACTTAGCTCAAGGTGTTCTTTAGTCCCTGGGAGCTCCCTGCCTTCCCCCTCAGTCCCACTCCCTGCACAGCTCCACTGCTGTAAATCCCCTTCCACCTTCCCTGCTTTCCCCAGGGCTGTGTGGAGGGGAGGGAAATGCTGATACCCCCTGTAAATCATCCTCACACAGAGCATCCAGCCCTGTCCCCTCTTCCCCAGCCCCTTGTGTGCACCTGGGCAGGCAGAAGGGCCTGACTGTCCCTTGTCCCTGGGCTGTTTTCATGCCAGCACCTGCCCACAGCTGGGAGCTGTGGGAGTGGAGCATCCCTGCAGGGTGAATATTAAAATCCTCTGGAAGTGTGTGGTGATGGAAGGTGCTGGCTTTTTGCTCATCTCTCCGTGAAAATTCATTCTTTCCATGGAGTGCAGCCATCAGTGTGGTTTCATTTCCTCTTTCCCTCTTTTCCAGGACTCGGTTGCAGCTTTACAGGACACAGAAGATGGGCTGGGGGGTGCGGACGATGCAGGACATTCCTCTGGGAACCTTCGTGTGCGAGTAAGTTGTGCAGCTTTCACCATCCCAGCAATCCCAGCCCTGCCCAAACCCAGCACTGAGTTGTGCAGCTTTCATCAGCCCAGCAAATCCCATCTATCCCCAAATCCAGGACTAAGGTGTTCAGTTTTCACCATCCCAGCAACCCCAGCACTTCCCAAATCCAGCACTGAGTGAGTTGTGCAGCTTCCATCAGCCCAGCAAATCCCATCTATCCCCAAATCCAGGACTAAGATGTTCAGCTTTCACCATCCCAGCAACCTCAGCACTTCCCAAATCCAGCACTGAGTTGTGCAGCTTTCACCATCGTAGCAAATTCCATCCGTTCTCAAATCCAGCACTGAGTTGTGCAGTTGTTGCTTTCACCATCCCAGAAACCCAG
Source organism: Cyanoderma ruficeps (assembly GCA_008694505.1). Classification (NCBI taxonomy): domain Eukaryota; kingdom Metazoa; phylum Chordata; class Aves; order Passeriformes; family Timaliidae; genus Cyanoderma; species Cyanoderma ruficeps. Next base: position 1,973,907 of record VZDJ01000399.1, read on the forward strand.
CCCTTCCCAAATCCAGGAGTAAGAGTTGTGCAGCTTCCATCAGCCTGGCAAACCGGCACTTCCCCAGGGCACTCATGGTTTGCTCCCCTTCAAGGAGAGGTTTTCATGCAAATCAAGCTGGCATTGAGCCCAGCTGCCTGCCCTCAGCCAGAGGGTTCCTGACTCCACTTCCTGCTCTCTCTGTCCTTCTCACAGGGTGGAGCTTTCTCCACCACCCTCTTCCTTTCTGGGATCTGTGCTCAGCTCTTCCCCCTTTGAAACACAAGTGATGGGGGGAGAAATATCTTTGGGTTGTGCTGCAAAATGTGCTCAACTCCTGTGTTTGCCACAGATACGGGACACTGCAGGCCAGGGCAGTGTGGAACAACTTTCTCTGCTTCAGTCCTGACTTCTCCAGAGGTTTTCCAGTGTCACAGCTCAGGCTTTAGTCTGATTCAGCAAAACAATGAAGCACTTGGGGTTAAACACATGTTTTGGCCCTGACTCAATAAAGTACTTAGGCATAGAAATGTTCAGATTTATGTCAAGTGAAAAACCTGTCATCAGACCCCACGGTTTGGGGCTTTAAAGTGGTATATGTACTTTATTAAATAGTTTGGAAAGTGTTTCCTTCATTGCAATACTGCAGTGACTGCAGACCTTCTAAATAAGGCTGGACTCATGTCCATCATGGAAATAGGTGCTGGTGGTTTTTAGAGCTAGTTACTGATGTGTTCTGGAATTGAGTGGGAGATTGAGGAAGATTGTTGCAGTATTTAAAACAAAAAATAAAAGAAAAGCGAATTCTGCAGTGAATTGGTCAAGTATTTCTTCTGTGTCAGGAGCTGCCAGCTGCTAAAATATTTTTTTAGAGATAAAGCCAAAAGCTGCTGTTTGTGGGGAGTGTCTCAGGCCTGTCCTCATGCAGGGCTGTCCATAAGGACCAAGGGCCCCAGAGTGGAGGTGCAGTGCCCAGGAAGAGGCCAGAGCCTGAGAGAAAACTGCTCCCAAGGAGGAAGGGCAGTGACTTCACCAAATCCTGCTGGGATGCAGCACACAGGAGGAGCAGGCAGCCCAGGGAAGGTGTGATGAACACAGGCATTGCAGGGCACGTGGGGATTACGGGGTGCATCCCACAGTCTGACTGCCCCCACCCCGCCAGGAGCTGCTGGCACTGTTTTGCTGCTGGGTACTATCTTCATTAGCTAAATGAGCCGCTTACTAAACAGCTGAGCTAATTAATGTTGTGCCCATGCACATTCCTCCTCTCTCACACATTTTCTCACTCACCAAATTCAAGTCCTCGGCTCCGTGAGTTCTTCCCGTGGTTCTCTATGAGCATCCCATAGACCTGGTTCCTTCTTTTCCTCCTCTCTGGAAAGCAGCCCCAGTGCTGGCAGTGCTCAGGGCTGCCAGGACACAGCAGATCCCAGGATCAGCTCCTCTGGAAGAACATTTTGTGTTAAACATCTGGATTAGAGCCCTGGGTGGGCAGTTGCTTTGTCCAGTGGTTATTACTCTGCTTTGGAAGGATGATTGTATTGGTGTGACCTTTATCCTGTAACTCACAGGCACCAGGAGAGGCTGAGGGAGCTGCAAAGGGGCTCAGCCTGGAGAAAAGGAGGCTCAGGGGGGACTTTGTGGCTCTGCACAACTCCCTGACAGGAGGGGACAGCCGGGGGGGTCGGGCTCTGCTCCCAGGGAACAGGGACAGGACAAGGGAAAATGGCCTCAGGTTGCACCAGGGGAGCTTCAGATCAGAGATATGGAAATGGCTTTTTGCTGAAGGAGTGCTGAGGCACTGGAATGAGTCACCACTTCTGGAAGTGACCAAAAGGCAGCTGGATGTGGCAGCTGGGGACGTGGTTTGGGGTGATCGTGCTGGGTTCATGACTGGACTCAGTGGTCCTGAAGGTCTCTCCCAACCCTGATGATTCTGTGACTCTGTAACTGCCTCCTGTCCCTTCAGCACAGCCCTGGAAGCAGCAGCTTGGTGAGGGGAGGTGTCACCCTTGGTGGCAGTGTCACCCTCCTGTCCCCCAGGGCTCCCATGGAGCCTTCAGGCTCTGCAGCTCCTCAGGGCTGTGTTTCTGGGCAGGTTTCTCCCTGGCCTCAGAATCTGGTGCTGCTCAGAAGCTGCTGTTGCTCACCCTGTGCTGCTGCTGCTGTGGGTTGGGTTGAATCTGTTCAGTTCATGCTTGCTTGGTAGGTGGTGGAGCTGCTCCTTCTGGAAACAGCACAGCTGCTGTTGTTGGAGAGGCTGGGAATTAGTGGGATGCAGGAACCAGAAGATCTGGTGCGTTCCTTTTGCATCCATTTATGGTTTTTGAATGTTTGCTTTCTGTTCCAGTGGTGCTTTGGGAAGGTACCAGCTGCATCAAGGCAGGTGTTTCAGCCACACCTTCAGGCCTCCTGTCCCCCACATCCTGTGGAAACACTGGAGCCTGGGCCAGGGACTGCTCATTGCTCTTGGTTTTTGCATGGAGTCCCCTCTGATCACAGAACCATTAAGGGTGGAAAGACCCCCAAGACCATCTGTTCCAGCCTCGCTCAAGTCCAGGCTGTTGGAGCAGTGATGAGTGGCCCTGTGAAGGAGTTCTTTGCCATCAGTGTGCTCAACATCCTGCTGGGGAGAACCACACTGCCTTGACCACAGGAGTTCTTCAATGAAGGGGCTCCTGCTGGCTTTTGGAAGGAACATCCATCCCTTGCACATCCTTCACTAACTTTGGGCCTGGAAAATCAGGGACCTATTTGTATCTGTGAACAGCCTTAGAAAGGAAATGAGTTACAGGAATAGGCTTTAAAGGAGCACTAAGCCAAGGATTTTTATTTTGATTGTTGTATTTTATTTCATGGATTTATAAACCTGCAGTGGCTGTCCCTGGGCATGGGGCCTCTCTGAGCAGAATTATTCAGCTTTTCTCAGCTGCTGCTGCCTGCTGGGCCTTTCCACAGAAATTTCTCTCCCTCTCTGGCCACCTTTCTATGCTTTAGGCCTCCAAGGAGTGGGTGATTTCCAGTAGTGGAGCAGTGAGGGCAAACAGGAGGCTCCCAGTTGGGAACTAGAGCCAAAAATCCCTGGTCACAGCTCCCAGGGATCCTCTCCAGGTTCATGTTTCTTGGCTCTCCTCCTCCCCAGCCTGGGAGTTAAATGCTGCCTTGAGCCCCAGGGGGATTGGAGGCAGTTGTTTAACACTTGGAATATGCCTGAGGGCTGCAGGAACGCTGAGAGAGCGCTGCTGGCCATGGAAGTTCTGTTGATGCTGCAAAGAATATTTATTCATGTGGTGAATCCTTTGCTTGGAATAATCCGTGTTTCATTGCAGGCTGGGAACACTTACACACCAAAATCACACAAACACAGACCGGTGTAGGTTGGGAGGGACCTTAAATCCCATCTCTGCCCAGGGCAGGGACAGCTTCCACTATCCCAGATGGCTCCAAACCCTGGCCTTGGACACTGGAGAAGCTGCTGTGCTGCTGCTTCTTTCTCACATCCTCCCTCAGTCCCCCCACCCGGAGTCTCTTACTTTGACTAAAGCAGCTCAGGGCAGGAAGTGTTGAGCCTTGACAGTCCAAAACTATTTAAAATGGAGATAGGGAGACAGAGGTGGGAACAGCAGTGCTGTGGGCACTCCTGCAACAAGGTTTGCATCAAACCCAGACCTCTCTGCCTTTTGGGGTGCCTTTGGTCCTTCTCAGCAAGCCCAGGCCAAGCAGCACCTGCGTCATTCTCCTTGGAGGACCTGCCTGTCACCTGCCTGTCACCTGCTTTTACAAGAGGGTGGCTGTAGCTGGGACCACAGCTCACATTTATTTGGGTTCAGGAGAGATTGATAAAGAAGCCCAGATCCTTCCAGAGATCCTGCCAGATTAGGTTAGACCTAAGACTTTTAAACCAAAAGTTTTGAAGTTGTGTAGCCTATAATTGCTTAAGATACCCTGAAAAATATATGAGGGGAAGACACAAGTGGTTTTTTTGGGGGTGTGAACAGCATGAGCACTGCAGTGGTTGTGGGACAAACCACAGTCTGACCAGGAACTGCAGGAGACTTGGCTTCATGTGTTGATCTTGGCCAACAGAGAGATTTGCAAAAGGAAACTTAGTCCTCAGGAAAAAATAAATTTATTTTTAATATTGAAGTGGTTTTAATATCATTAATACAATTTTTGATATTGTTAAATGTTGCTCTGAAGAGACGGAGTTTGGAGCCAAATTTCCCCAGCTGGAAGTTGACAGAGCTCTGTTGGGTGGCTTGGAGCTGGCCAGCACTGTGGCTGTGGTTGCCCATCTGTGGCTGGGCTGCATCCCTGTGTTTGTCCCCCCAAGAAGAGGTGTTTAAACCTGCTGTGCTCACAGGAGCCTCTCATTCCTGCCTGTCCTGTGCCCACAGGTACGTGGGGGAGCTGATCTCTGACTCCGAGGCCGATGTCCGTGAGGAGGACTCCTACCTCTTCGACCTGGACAACAAGGTACTGTGTCTGCAGGTGTCCAGCCAGACAAACCTGACTCCTCTAAAGAGCCCAGAGAGTGTTTGCCTCCGTCTTGATGTGCAGCAAAGTCCTGCAGAGAGCACAATTGCTGTGCTTCAGTGGAAATGTGGTTGAAGTGAGAGTTAGGGCTGGTTAAAAGGGCAGCAGAACCAACATGTGCTGCCCACACCACTTTTGAGGAAGATGCTCTTCTCTCAAACCCCTTGGAGCATCCTGAGTCAGTTGTCCAGGTTTTGGTACTCCCAACCTGGCACCTGTGTGATTGGCAGCTCTGTGTGTTCTTCATAAAGTGGTGATGAGCTGAAAGATTTAAAAAAACCCCAACAAACCCTGTTTGCTTGTAAAAGATCCATCAAACACCCTGGCAAGGGCTTGTTCTGCTGTTTGTTTCCCTGCACTGCTCTGTGAGGGCTCTCAGGGCAGAAATTTTGCTTTGCCAAGTACAATCTAAAAGTTTTAAGCAAGGGCATGACTTCAGACTCCCCCAGGGAAAGGAGAAGTGAGAAAAGGTGAGCTGGGGACTCACAGGAGTGGGGTGGCTTCCAAGGAAGGCTGTAAAACACTCTCTGCCTTGTTTCTGTCATCAGCTTGTGACAAAGAAGCTTTGCTTTATTTTTTGTCCTCTTCTTTTTTTAAAGCAACACACGTTTCAAGAGCTGAGAAAAGATAAATAATGAGTCTGGTGTGAAAACAGGGGGTCAGACTGGAATGAAGAAGTTGGAAAGGACTTTAGCCTGGTTTATGAGCAAGAGCTCACCTGGGCCCTGCCCTGCCTCTTGCTTAGCCCTGCCTGGCAGCCCCAAGGGAGAACCTCTGTGCTGGCTCCTGGGAATCCTTCAAGGAAGCGGGAAGGGAGACCAAGGTGGAGCATCTGGAGAAAACCAGGCACCAAATCACTGGGGGATGGTTAAAGCTGCCCATCAGGCTGGGCAGGGCAGTGCCAGTGGGTCCTGTGTCCCACAGACTGCTGGGGCATTGTCAAGGGTGTGAATCCCAACCCTGGGGGACCTCAAGGTCCTGGTGTGGGTCAAAGGAATGGCTTGGATGGACTTGTGCTGTGGTGAGAGTGCTTGGGTTGTCATTCCTGTTGTCTGGGTTTTCTGTTGTCCCTGTCCCTTGAGTTGTCTCTCACAGCCCCGTGGGAGGTGCTCTGGAGTGTCCCAGGTCCTGCTGTGGGTGTGGGTGCTGCCACCCTGCCCCGCCATGGCGTCTCTGTGGATGAAACTGAGGGAGTGAAATCCCTGATTTATGAAATCAGAGCTGGTGACACTGTGTGTGCTCAAGGCCCTTTGGAGTGATGCCTCTCCCAGTTCTGGGGATGTTTTCCTGGGCTCCTGCACCCCTGGGTGTGCCCTGGCACAGCTCATCCATTAACGATCCGAGGTGCTTGTCCAAAAGGGACTTGGAGCACCACTAATGGATCTTTTTGCTTTTGGCCTCTTTGCAACTGAAATTAGCTTCCGTAATTAAGGCCTCTGCTTTGCACAGTCATTCTCTGCTGGAATAAAAAAGCCCTGAGGGGGGTTCTTTTATTTTCAAGGAAAACAAAATATTACTGCTCTCTGGGCTCTCTGGAAAGGGAATTTCTGTGTTCTCACTTTCACTCTTATCTGCAAACCCTGTGTTTTCTCAAGGCTCTGGCTTTGTGTTTCCAAGCTGTCATGTTCAATTAGAGGACAGAACAGATGCCTGTTCCCCTATCCAGGGACTGGTAAGGTGTCTGCACTGAACATCAATCCCACTGTGCCAAGCTGGTGCTTGGACTGGGAGAACTGGTGTGCCAGAGTGTTAAAAAGCAGCTCTTGGGCTGTGTGGGGTCAGAGTGCTGTGCAGTAAACTCTGTTTCCAGGGTACTGTTGAATATAAATGGAAGATAAAAGTCTGTGTGTGTGTTTTCAATCCTTCCAAACCCACAGCGAGTGCCCTGCCCTGGCTGTCCCTGGAGCTCTCCGGGGGATGAACGGAGAGACCAGCAGCCTGCTCTTGTATTTACAGCAGCAAACCCCAACCCCAGCGAGCCCTAACGAGCCCTGCCCCTTTCTCCCCAGGATGGAGAGGTTTACTGCATCGACGCCCGTTTCTACGGCAACATCAGCCGCTTCATCAACCACCTGTGCGAGCCCAACCTGATCCCGGTGCGGGTGTTCATGTCCCACCAGGACCTGCGCTTCCCCCGCATCGCCTTCTTCAGCACCCGCCACATAGAGGCCGGGGAGGAGATCGGGTACGTCCCAGCCCTGACACCAGCCAGGGGACACTGACAGCTCTGCTGCTGCCCCCCAGCTGGGCCACTCCGTCCCTCTGCTCCAGGGGAGTGTCCCCAGGGTCCCCTCGGGATGCCCCTCAAGTTTGCAAAGGCTCAGGCTCAACCTGGCCGTGTCCACTCCTAGCCCTGAGCCCCCTGCCCTGGGCAGCAGGGGAGGGGAGGGGGATTCTGCCCCTCTGCCCCTGTGCTTAGGTCAGACCCCACCTGCAGAGCTGCCCCAGCCCTGGGCCAGTATCAGGACTTGGAGCTGCTGGAGAGATCCAGAGGAGGCCACGGAGCTGCTCCAGGGCTGGACCCAGGCTGGGAGAGCTGGGGGTGCTCACCTGGAGAGGAGAAGGCTCCAGGGAGAGCTCAGAGCCTCTTCTAGTGCTTAAAGGTGCTCCAGGAGAGCTGGAGAGGGACTGGGGACAAGGGATGGAGGGACAGGACACAGGAAAGGGCTTCCCAGCGACAGAGGGCAGGGATAGATTATATTAGAGAAAGGAAGAAATCTTGCACAATGACGACAGGGAGGCCCTGGCACAGGGTGCCCACTGAAGCTGTGGCTGCCCCTGGATCCCTGGCAGTGTCCCAAGGCCAGGTTGGATGGAGCTCTGGTGGAAGGTGTCCCTGCCCATGGAATGGGATGATCTTTGAGGTTGCTCCAACCCAAACCATGCCGGGATTCTCTGAAGCTGTGGCAGCAGCGAAGGGGAGCGAGCGGGACACTGGCTCTGCCCTTCCTTGACCCCTCCCGTCTCTCTCTTGCAGCTTCGACTACGGCGACAGGTTCTGGGACATCAAAGGCAAATTCTTCAGCTGTCAGTGCGGTTCACCCAAGTGCAAACACTCGAGCTCGGCGCTGGCCCAGCGGCAGGCGAGCACCTCGGCCCAGGACACGCAGGAGAACGGGCTCCCCGACACCAGCTCCGCCACGGCCGCCGGGCCCTTCTGAGACTGACCCCTCCCATCCCCCGACAGTCACATCCTGTCCGAGTTTCCATTTAAAGAGAAAGAGGAGGAAAAAAACGACACAAAACAACACAAAAAATAAAAATTTAAAAAAAAAAGGAAAGGAAAAAAAGAAAAAAAAAAGAAAGAAAAAAACCCGCTCAAGGAAAGCCAAGGGTTTGTGACACTTAGGGCTGTGCCACCGACTGTTACTTGAGGAAGGAGTGAAGGCAAATCCCGCCTCCATGCTGTTCTCCCCTCCCTGCTCCTGGAAAGCTGCTGGGTTTCACAGCTGTGTGTGCAGGGGTGGCTGTTGCTTTTTTTTTTTTTTTTGGCCACCCGAGCTGCCCTGGCCTCCTCTCTGCACGATGTCAGAGCCGGGGAGAGCCGCCCGTCCTCGGAATGTCACTCATCGCCTGGATCCCTCCCGCCCACTCGCCTCCAGTTCACCCACAATAAACTCTGGATACTTGATGAGACTTCGTTTCTGGGAGGGAGCGGGAGGTGCTGGCTCTGGGTTTGCTTGGCACAGCCCCGGGTTGTGCTGGTTGGTTTTTTTGTTGGTTTGGTTGGTTTTTTGGTTGGTTGGTTGGTTTTTTGGTTTTGGTTTTATTTTTGTTTTTTTTTTTCTATATGAATTAATAATTCCTCCCCCATCTCGCAGGACGTTGTGGTGGGGCTCTACAAATACCCTCAATTCTCTCCAAACAGCTTTTTTCTCAACTGATGAGAAGAATCCCAGAATCTTTCCAAGCCCTGTGATCCCTGGCTCTCTCCCTCCTGGATTTTCTCCGTTCAAACCACCTCTGGTCCACACCCTGTTCATGTCTCAGTGTTGGGTTCCTCCGTGAAGGAATTCCCCTCACCCCGTCCCATGAGTGATTTTAGAGACAGAAGGCTGAAGAGGATTTTACAAGACACTAATTCCTAAAGAAAACCAGTTCCCCCTCTCCCTTTTTTTAAAGATAAAGTGAATTAAATATATATTATAGAGGACCTGGACTGGCTGGGGTGGACAGATGTGTCACGGTGAGAAGATCCCAGATGCCACCAGCTCGTCTGTTCCCATCCCTTTGCTCCACGCTGGGCACCTTGGATTGATTTTTAAGCCACACGCTATGAGGTTTCAACGAACTGATTTATTTTTTACCATTATTGAAACATCGGGGACAAGCATTAAGAACATGAGGAAAAAAAAAAGCTTAAAAAAAAACCAACAAAAAACAACAAAACCCACAAAAAAACCAAAAAAACCAAAACGACAACAAAAAGAAACCACAAAACAAAACGGTGCTGATTCTGGTGTGATTTTTGCTCACCACGTGAATATAAACTTATCAATTGTATAAAAAGAACAAAGTGATTTTAGTATAAAAATGCAGGAAAAAAACAAAACTTTTTTTAAATTGTTAGTATTGTAGTGTGAATAAATTTGCCATCACCTTTTGTGTGGTGGCTGGGCAGGTCATTATCTTAAACTTTTTTTTTTGCATATATCTTTAAATACTGTAATTAGTGCAGTAACAAGTTTTTTTTTTGTTCATCTCTTCTAGAACATTCATAATGCCATCATGTTTATTATTATTATTTTTTTCTGTTAATGTTTTTGACAGTTTTAAAGGAGCAGCCTTTTGGCTCTGATCATTTTCTTGTTCTGTTTTCAATGAAATCAATAAAAAAAAAAGAAAAAAAGTGCTTTAAAAGGAGTTTGGCTTTTTTTTGTCTGCTTCGGGGGAGGGATGGCCCAGAGTGGGGCTGAACTGCTCCTCGATGGGCTTGAAAATGAAGAAAGCAACAACAACAACAAAAAAAATCAGTCCTGCAAGGAAGAGCAGCCTGAGTCAGTGACTTTGCTGTTCATTCTGGGGGTTTGGGGTTGTTCTTTAAAATTTTGTGTCATTAGAAGTTTGGGAGGCTGAATTCCAGTCGTTGGATGGGCAGCACTGAGACCTGGGGATCCTGGGATGTCTCCCCACCCCCTACCAGGGGGGAAATGAAAGAAAATGAAATCAGAAATCCCAAGGAAGGAGGTGAGGGGGAGAATCTGCTTGGAGCAATCCCTGGGGATGTTCTCAGCGTGGATCCCGGGGGGGTTTGGCTGTGCCAGGGGCTGGGTTTGGGGGTCCCGGGGCGCCAGGGGTGGGGGGGGGCTGCTGAGACTGAGGAGGGAACAGCTCTGGGGCACTGCCAGCCAAAATCCCATAAAAATATCCCTAAAGGGAAGGAAAGGCCTGGCCTGGGGCCAGCCGGGATGGGGGAACACGGAGGGACCTCGTCACCCTCCCAGGTTGGGCAGGTGGTGAATAAATTGTGGTGTCTGTAGGGTGGGTTGGGCTGGGTTGGGCTGGGTTGGTGAGGAACGATGGGTTTTGCTGCTGGAATTGTGAAAGATTCCCCCTGCCAGAGCTGTGGGGACCTGCGGGCCCTCAAAGGCCCCTGAGGGCCCTCAAAGGCACCCCCGTCCCCTCACACATCCAGACCATTTAACCACGGGTTAGTTACAATAATACACTTCAATACTACTTAATTAAACATTGTAATTAAAAGAATATGCTTTAATTGAAGGGGAGAAGTGGAAAACCCTCAGAGAAATCTGATTTCTGGGCCTGACCTGCCCAAAGTCAGCATTTCCCTGAGGTGGAGGGTGGGAAGCACACGAGGTTTTGGGATCACAGGAAGGGGGTCCTGGTGGGACCTGTAGAAGTCACACACAGCCCCACTGACCCCCAACATTTCTGGGGGATTCCTTTGCTTTTCTGTGCAAATAATTGCACGTTAAATAAACACAGGTTGTATGGCAGTGCTTTTCCAGCATTAAGGATGAGCTGGAAAAGGGGGGTTTATTTTAACATGCATTTTTGCAATGCCGGCAGGCCCCAGCTCAGGGACAAGGGAGGCTATCACTGCCCCCTGCTCACCCCCAAAAAATCTGGTGTGGATTTGAGGGGTCAGGAGATATAAAATGTGGGCAAAGCCACCTCAGGCACTCTGCTGACCCCACTCAACTGGTGGCAGTGGCTTTTTGGGACACCTCATTAAAGGGATACACCCATTTTAATGTGAATATTGTGCCCTGAGCTGCTCTGTGCTCAGCCTCGCTGCCCGACGTGGCGGCAGCCCTGATTTTACTTTTGCCTGAGGGAGATTTCTCCCCTTTTAACACATTGGCAGCACCTGCTGCAGGCTCAGGAGCAGCCAGGACTCGCTTTGCTCGTGGCTTTTTCTTTTCAGCCGCCTCCCCTCAGCTCTGCTGAGGATGCAAAGAGACCTTCCATCACTCATTGGCTTTTTCCCGGGGATTTTGGTACTCTTTGGGATGTGCCCATGCTCATGCAGCCGTCCCAGGAAATGAGACCATGGCTGGATGCTGAATTTGGGTGCAGAGCTCAGGTGGGGTGTGGGGATACCTCCCACAGCATTCCCCACTCATCCTCGGGGCTGGGAGAGGGTTCCAGGGCAAACCCCTCCTTCCAGAGGGCTGGAGGAGAAGGCGCTCTCCTTCCAGGCATGGGACATCCCTGTTCCTCTTCCATCTCCATGGGACATCCCTGCTTCCCTTCCTTCTGCCACCAAATCCCCCAGTGAAGCTCAGGGGCCCCCGGGCCAAGGCAGGTCCATGCTGAGGTGCAGGACGGGCCATGAGGGCCCTTTTTGGGGTTCTACCCCACCCTGATAGCGTGGGGGGCACTGAGGGATGGGGTCACTCACTGCACGAGTGGCGACTGATGGTTTTGGGGCGCCTTGTTGGGGTCAGGCTCCTCCTGGCATGGCTCCCTTCCCCCTGCACCCCACTAGAGCTATGGGGCAGCAGCACACGGGGTCTGTCACCTGCTCCCTGAGGGTCCCAGGGGTGGGACATGGAGGGGTCAGATCCAGCTCTGTGGGGTCAAACAAACCCCCTGCACACTGAGCTGAGGAGCTGTCCTGGCTCATCTCTCAGGGTGCTGATGGACAGGGGGTGTTAGAAAAGCACCCAAGGGTGCCATCCATCACCCTGGGCTGACCTGGGCCAGCAAAGCCATTAATTTACTCTGGATACTGGAGCTAATCTGGCTTCTCTTTATAGACTCCTTCCCTCTCTTTGTGCTGCCGTGACCTCCTCTGACGAGGAGATATGAGCGAGGCTGATGGTTATCCTGCAGCCCAGGTAAGAGTCATAAAATCTCTATAAAAGTGGAATTTCACCCCACGTCTCATTTCTGAGCCTTTGCCAGAGCTGGAAGAAATATTACTTTATCTCCCTGCTAGCACAGAATATTCCCTCGTCTGCTGAAGGAGCTCCCTTATCACCCTTTTAATTTCCTTTCTGGTGCTCCAAGCAGGATGAAAAGCCTCTGCTGCTGTCACTGGAGGCATGGCAAGGCCCGTGAGAGAGAGAAGCAGACTGAGGTTCAAGTTTAAGGCTGCAGGAGGGATGGCAGTGGTGAGGGTACAGGAGCTGGTGCCAGGGGAGGTCACCTCAGCCTCCCTGTCCCTTCCCCAGGCCCAGAAATGGCCTGAATGCCAGAAAAAGCAAATATTGCCACAGGGCGCGACCTGTGGGGAAAGTGGGCTTCTCCTGGGAAGGGGAGGTTGAACAAGCTCAGCCTCCCACTCGAGTTTTTGCTCATCTCTGCCTTTTAGTCTCTGTTTAACCAAAGAGAGTCATTAAAGAGGGCTCAGCCCCCCAGGGCTGGGTTAAGGATCTGCTGGGGCTCCCTCTTAGCTGGTGGCACTGGGAACACACCCAAAGCCTGTGTGCCACGGGAGGGGACAGCGCCTGGCCAGGGAATGACACCTGGGTCACCTCTGCTCTCCCTGCAGCATCCGGGGGACCAGCAGCCCCCACGGCAAGAGAAGGTCCCCAGGCCCAGGAGGTTTTTAACCCGTGAGTGCTCTCCAGCCCTCTGGGAGGGGTGGGGGAGTGGAAGGAAGGAAGTTCAGGCACGGGGAGTGTCCCCACCACCCAGATCAGCCCCAGCAGAGGAGGGGTTTCTGAGGCAGCTCCTCTCCCTCGTTGCCCTGGAGGTTTGCAGGGAGGTGGGATCAAGGTCTCAGACCTGCACTGGGGGTTCTGCTCCAGGGCTGCCAGTGAAGCCACCAGAGCCTGGTGTTGAGTGGGATTAGAGTCCCCATCACACAAAGTGTCCCGGGTGCCCTGGTGGCAGCAGGCCCGTGGCAAAGCCAGGCTTTGTTTAGACACTGGGAGCTCTACACTCTAACAAGGATGACAAGAGATTACATTAAAAAGGGCTGGTGTTTAACAGGGATCCATTTGCCAGCTTTCCTGGCTGCAGGGTCTGTAACTGTAGGAATAGACGGTGCTGGGCGTGTGGAACCTCCCTGCCCCTCTGAGTGGGGTTTGCAAAAGCCACAAAACCCCTCTGAGCCCAGCAGAGCCTTTGGGATCAGCAGGAGTGTCAGGGAGCTGTGGGTATGGCAAAGGTTTCATTCTGCATTTGGGATGATTTTTCCTTCCCCAAGGAAAGGGGGGACAGGGGAAATGCCACCCCCTGATCCTCTTTCCAGACCAATTTACGCCATTCCCAGCCCCCCTTCCAGGCCATAAACCTCCAGTGCTGAGGGCTGGGGCCTGACCTGGGCTGTGCTGTGTGAGCAAAGGCCAGGGGAGATGCTCTGTAACCAAATAAGCTGGAGCAGAGGTAAAATGAGGATTTGTGGTTTGATCAGATAGAAAACAAAACAATTTTGGGGCTGGAATTTTTCTCTCCTAGGGGTTTGCTTTTTGCTCTGTGCTCATCCCTTGGGAGCCAGGGAATGTGAAGCCCACTGTGAGGAGGATGGAAAGCACCTGGATATGGAGAGCTTCCCCTCTGGAGGAGCCTCCATCTGTGTGCTCAGAATGAGGCTGATTTAAATGGTGATTTATTTGTCTGCAACGTGCAATGAGCTCGGAAAAAAACCCCTCAGCAATCGTGGTTTGAAAAGCAAGAAATCATTGAGGTTTTTCTCCCTCCTTTCAGAAAATACAGCGGCAATGAAACAGCAGTGATGGGTGAATAATAAAACCCTTCTGTGGAGCTCACTCGTGCTAGATAAAGTATAAAGCCCCACCGATGCAGGGCTCAGGGTGAGCAGAAAACATTCCACCTGAGCAACAGCAATTAGTGCACTTGGCTTTGCCTTTGTTGTGCTCTGTAAATACAATTCTGAGCAGCAAATAAGCAGATAAGCTTTACCCAGACATAATAAGACAAATATCCTTTTCTCCTGCCTCTGCTGGGAAGAGAATTTCTCCCTGGTTGTGCAGCTGTTGGGGGGAAAATAGCTGGAATAAATTGCTTGGGAGTTTGTGAGCAGCAAACATGGCCTGCACCATTAGCAAAGTGACTTTATAAATGAATAAAAGAGGTACGGGGAGAATATTCTCATTTATATCGTGAAAACCCCTCGGACACAGGCTTGAGCTGGAAGAAGTTGAGGAACTTCTGTGGCATTGTGTTCTCCTGGAGCCTGCGCTCCCCTCCTGCTGCAGGGAGCTGCTTTCCTGCCCTGGTGCAGATCCCCGGAGCTCTCGAGGGGAGCAGAGCCCGCGGGATGCGGGAGCTGCTGTCAGGGGGACCAGGAGCAGGAGCTGATGGCTCCGCCCGCAGGGGTTTGATGCTCAGCCCAGCACCCTGTGCCCAGGGATGGGGGGAAACGCCGAAATGATGCATTTTAGTGGGGGGAAAAACCGAATTCGGGCAGGTTCGTGCTGCTGCAGGATGTGCCTGGCGTTCCCCGCCTTTAATTTTGGGTGTAAATGCTCCACTTGGACTCAAATGGGGTTAAATTTCTCACTGAGAGACACGGATGTGTCCTGCCCTGCCCCGGGGCTGGCTGAGCTCGGTGGTGGATCAACAACACCCTCCTGCCTCCTCACTCTCTCCCAGGAAGGTTTGGGATGTTTTAAGTGTTCTTAGAGACCTCTAATGGGTGTCGTGTATCCTCCTACCCACCCTGTACACAGTTCTCCTCAGCGGCTGGGAGATTTCTCTCTTCCTCAGTTTCAATAGATAAATGCGAATACGAATACGAATACGAATACGAATATAACTAAAACTAATTATAAATATAAATATAAATATAAATATAAATATAAATATAAATATAAATATAAATATAAATATAAATATAAATATAAATTCCCCACGGGTTGTGCAGTGCTTTGGGCTTCTGGCTCTGAAACCTTCACCAAATCATTAACAATTAATGAGGTGCTGGGTCCTGGACTTGCTTGGGAGAGGAGAACTTCGCTATCACACATGGAGACAGTAGAAAATCAGGGATTTGAGAGGCAAACTTGCCAAGATACAGGGGGAGATAAAGAGCAAGGCTGGTTTAATATTAGTTTGTGAGAGGACCAAGCTGCTGCTGTAAAACTACCCTGGAAAACATCCTCGATTGTTTCAACAGATATTTATTTTTTCAGTTGCTACTTTTTACAGCAGTGCTGTGGTACTGAGGGAAGCGAACACCAGATTGCATGGGGACTTTCCATCCCTGTGTCTCTGTGCAATGAATCTGCTGCTGAAGGTGCTGTTAAACCCAGGGGCTGCTGTGCTTTAGGGCTCTGGGTGGAGATGGGATGGAGCTGGGATGGAGTGTGGATGGAGCGGGGATGGAGTGGGGATGGAGTGTGGATGGAGTGGGGATGGAGTGTGGATGGAGCGGGGATGGAGTGGGGATGGAGTGNGGGGATGGAGTGTGGATGGAGCAAGGATGGAGTGGGGATGGAGCTGGGATGGAGTGCACAAAAAAAAGCCAGAGTAGGGCTGTGTGGGTTGGTTAAGCCTCGGGAGGGCTCAGGCTGCAGAGCAGGGAAAGGTTCTTCCCCCAGAGGGTGCTGGGCACTGCCCAGGCTCCCCAGGGAATGGGCACGGCCCCGAGGCTGCCAGAGCTCCAGGAGCCTTTGGACAGCGCTGCCAGGGATGGCCAGGGTGGGATTGTTGGGGGGTCTGGGCAGGGACAGGGGCTGGGCTGGGTGATCCTTAGGGTCCCTCCCAGCTCAGGATATTCTGTGGTTCTGTCAGCACAGATTTTCCTGGATTTGCAGTGGGAAGGGATGTGCAGCTGCCCAGGGAGCTCCTGGTGCTGATCCTTCCCCCGTTGTGCTCGCTGAGGGATCCCATCACATCCCACAGCCCTGGACTGAAGGAAACTCCCCCTGCCACTCCTGGCTCCTGCTGGGCAGGAGATGGTGACACAAAAGGGGCCCTTGTGGGTCCACCAGCCACACCCCAAATGAAACATTTCTCCAATGTTTTGCTGCATATTGGATTCTGTTAAAGGAATTCAATTTAAAGAACATCATGCCAGGCAGAGGAGGAGGAGGAGAAGGGCAAAACATTATGGCTAAATAATTCCAATTAACCATTCCAGACCTTTCTGGCTAATTCAGTTGGAGTAAGTGTTGCCTGGTGTAGGGATCTGCAGGGCTGAGATCCTCCTGCAGCTCCAGGGAATGTCTGGGATGCTGAGGGCTGGACAGGACCTGAGGAGAGGCTGGTTTGATGTTATTGAGCTTTACGTCTTGAAACAGAACAGAGAAGGAAGGATCTGGACTGTGAAGCAGAGCTCGGGTCCTCCTCCTGCAGCCAGTCCTCGCTGTCACTTCCCTTCGCACAGCCAACGATTTCCAGGCTAATTCCTACATCAGTGTAAGCATCAAAGCAGTGCCTGGAACACAGCAGATGATCCAGCCCAGCTCTGCTGTGGAAAAACGTCCCAGATCCTGATGTGAAGCTTTTCCAGAAGGCTGGAGATCAGCCCTGTGTTTTAAAGCCAGATATTTGTGGTAGACAAACTTCATTTCACTCTTCAGGTTATTGATTATTCTTCTTTGACTTTCTAAGTAGTTGCCCCTGGTATTGAGACCAACAGGAGCCAGGCTCTTTGCTTTCTCCAGCTGCATTTCAGGGCAATTCCCACATTGGGATGACAGGAATATTTACTCATCGAGTGCTAAACATTCCTGAGATTTCAGCTCAAAATCAAAGGAAGTTCAAACAGGTGAAGTTTTGGAGGTGCTTTGCAGCTCTGACCAGCCTGTCTGGGTTTTACCCTCCCCAGATCTGTGCCAGAATCACAGAATATCCTGAGCTGGGAGGGACCCACAAGGATCATCAAAGTCCAACTCCTGGCTCTGCACAGAGCAGCCCCACAAATCCATGTTCCTGCAGGGAACATCTTCCCTGAGCTTCTAAACCACTTCTCATTCCTTCAGTCCCCCCCTGTGACATCTCAAAAAAGTGACCATGAAGACTCAAAAATTGTTGTGGAGTTTTGGGTTTTTTTCTCCTCCAAAAGTTTGACTAGCTCCCCGTGCCTCTTGCCTGAAAACATCTTCCCTCTGGTTGTTTCCCTTCCTGGTTGGAAATCTTAATTTGGATTATGAATTTTTAGGTCACAGCCCCTGTGTCTATGTAAGCTCATGAGGTTTATGGTCACCGATTCAAAAACTCTGAAGTAAACTCCCAAGTCTTTTGGTGTCTTTTGTTTTGAGCATCATGGAAAACACTGGTTTTCTGCTTGATTTATCATCTTCTCCACTTTTTCCATTTTTCTGGGTTTTCATCCTCTAATTTGATATGTTTCTCTCCCCTCTCCCTTCTGAAGCTTCTCCCCTCTCTGGGTCTGTGGGGGGAAACACAAAAATCTGGATTTTCTGTCAGCAGCAAAGGCAGCTCCCACCCAGGGTGACCCAGCCCTGAGCTGCTCAGGCTCTGCTGGTGCTCAGGGTTTAAAAAGAAATTGTTGCTACTGTTTAACAGCCAAAAAAGACCAACAAATGCCATTAGCTTGGGGGCCTTGCTGCTCTGAGACCTCCAGCTCCCCACATGTGAGGGAACCCAGATCTTGGGTCTCTTTAGGGGTTGTGCAGAGGCTTTTTTTCCTCCTTCTCTTTGCAAAGTAGCTGAGCTCTTGACGTTGGTTCGTGAATCTTCGCTCTGCTGGAGAGATGCAGGTCTGGAAGCTGTCAAGGAGCCTCTTTTATGAGCACTTGAAAGCAAAAAAAATATAAAGAAATGGGTGCTTGAAGAGTAGATGGGACTAATGAAGCTTTTTTATCTTGGCAATTTGTGTGTACATAGAGTGGGGGCAAGGGGAATCCTACAGAGTGTTGCAAACCCATGTAGGGCAAGGCAGTTAATAGGATGAAAATGAAATCAATATCCAGGGCTTAATTAAGAAGCTGTTTTTATTCACAGCCCAGGAAAAAAACCACGCCCCCCACCCCCCCCCAGATCAGAGATGCCAAACACTGCTGGATTGCAGCCTCACGTGGGCTGTGTCCTGCAGGTCCCTGACAGCCCAAGGGCCTTGGCAAAGGTTATTTTTGGCTGTTTCTTCAGGAAATAACAAGAGGAGAAGGCAACAAGGGAAGAAAGGAGGATGCAGCCCAATGGTCCTCACTGAAAGAGAGTAAATTCAGCTGGATATGAGAAAAAATCCTTCCCTGGCAGGGTGGGCAGGCCCTGGCACAGGGTGCCCAGAGCAGCTGTGGCTGCCCCTGGATCCCTGGCAGTGCCCAAGGCCAGGCTGGACACTGGGGCTTGGAGCAGCCTGGGAGAGTGGGAGGTGTCCCTGCCCATGGCAGGGGGTGGGATGAAATGAATTTTAAGGTCCCTTCACCCCACAGCACTCTGTGATTCCATGATCCCACAATATTTGGGATCAGTCCCAAACCCCAGTGACTTTCTGAGCAGGGAGAGGACCTGCAGAGCCCCAAGGTGGGATGGGAAGGAGCAACACGTGGAAAGTACTGAGCTCTTTTGCTTTTATGCCACTTGCAGAGCGAGCCTGATGTGTTTATTTCTCAGTGAAGTAAGAAATGCAGCTGTTCCCAAGAACTAATCCTTTCATAAACCATCTGAAATAGGAACAGTACAGACCCACTAAAGTGAAATATTCTAAACAGTGACTGGGCTGCTCAGATATTGGGTGTTACTGAATGTTTCAGGACGAGAGCAAGCAACCAATTTCAGATGACAATACTGATGTGTTGTTGTTGTTCTGGTTATCAATAAAATGAACAAGGCACTTGGAAGTATTGGGAACTGGGGGGATGAGGACCAGTGGCAGTGTGAGCATGGGCTGGGCCTCGTGTTTGCAGGGGAGGCTGCTGGAGCTGGGAGCAAATGGAAGAGCAGAACAGCTCACAGATACTCTGCAGTGCTGTCCCCCACCCCAGCAGGGGGGTGACACCTCAGTGTGGGCAAAATGGTCACGTTCCTCTCAGGTTTCCTATTCCCAGGCAGTGTAAATCCGTCTCAGGGATGTTTGCTGGTTTACATGGGATTGGTTTCTGGTGACTGCCCCAGTTTGTGCCCTTTGCTGCTGCTGGGATTCAATTCACGCTGCTCCCAGCTCTCCCTGCTTTTGGGAACCACCTTCCTGCAAGGTGTGCTGCTCCCTGGGTGGGGTTTGGACAGAAGAATCAGTGAGTGTGGCTCTGGCTGCCTGTTCCACCCAGTGTTCCCTTTTCCTGCCCTGCTTGTGCTGTGTTCAGTGGGCTCATCCGGGCTGTGACCCCCAAATCCCTGCCTGAGGGGCTCTTTGGGACAGGGAGTGATCCTGGCAGCTTTGGGAGCAGATGGAACAAGGGGATTTTCCCTTTGTTCCCACTCAGCTTAGCCCCCAGGACAAGGGGGACTTGTCAGGGGTGTTTGGAGGACACTGCCACGACCTTGCTGCCTGTGCAGGAGGTGCCACCAGCTTTGCTCAGCTCCCAAATCCTGCTCCAGCAGGAGCTCTGAACTCTGTCCTTGTTGCTCTAAATTGTAAAGAACTCACTCTGCTCTCACCAAACCCTTCTGGTGATGGACTGACCCCTGCTCCTGGTGCTTTTGGCCTCCACTCCTCACTGGACAAATGACCCACGGGGTGGTGGCAGTGCTGGGAGCTGAGCTGACCACTCACCTGCCTGGCACAAATTCTCATTTCCATTCCACCCAAGGGATGATTCCCTCTGATTCTGATGCTCCAGGAGAGGATGTCAGGCAGATTCTGAAATCCCTGTTCCCTGGCAGGGAAGCTGTCCCTCCCCTGAAGGCTTGGGAGCTGTAATTACTGTGTTTAACTGGCAGAGATGCCAGTGCTGCAAATCCTGGCTGTACATCTGGATTTCTCCAAGGAACAGCAAACACCATCACTGACAGGAGCAGGAGGAGGGTGGAGGGAGAGGCAAAAATCCAACCTGAGGAGAGGAGCAGCCCTGGTTGCATCCAAAGCTCACTGAAGGAACATTTGATCTGAGGATCACAGAGGTTTCTTGGATCTTCAAGAGAACATCAGACACTGGGTATGAAAGGCAGAGTGGAAGTGCCTGTGCTGGATGGCCCTGCCCAGCCCACCCTTCCCAGCTGGGCCAGGAGCACCAGCTCTCCCTGGATTGCCCAGTTCTCTTCTTCCAGGAAAAGTCCAACTCCTGCAGCAGATTGAGCTGGGGTAACCGCCAAGGAGAGAGACAGAGGCTGTGGGGTTTGGAATTTTTTTGGTTCAGACCACAATAGAGTTTTTTGTTATATTAAGATTGTGGAGAAGTTCTACGATCACAGAAAAACCAAGCAATGGCAGAGGAGTAATAATCGAATGGAATTTGCTTTGTAATATAAACCATGATGCAAGCACGGGCTTGAATGGAACCTTTAAAAATGCACGTGACCTCCCTTTGGAATCCCACAGGTTTTTTGAATTATATTCATTCTGTCTTGTGAAAATCTGCAGTCAGATGTAAAAAGCCCTGCAGCTCCAGGGCTTGGGTGCCTCTTGCTGAGGTGCCTGTGGGAATCCCACAGGGCTACAAACACTTCTTGAAACTTTGCCTCCGTTTTTAAAGGTGGAAATGCACTAGGGACACTGACAGTGTGTTTGTGTTCCAGAGGCTGGCAGTGGGTTTAGAGCCTGTGAAAAGCTGCCAGGTCCCTTCAAGGCCCCTCTCTGACCACTGGGCTCCACTTACTGCCAGATCTGAGACAAGAAAATGGCCTTCCTGGTCGTAAATCTGCTTTGCTTCACTTTATTTATTGTTTTTAATCCCTGTTCTTGCCAGTTCTTGTGCTGTGGAATTATCAGCTGTGGTCTCTTCCTTTAATTTCCCATTTTCTGGCATTGCTGGGCCTCTCCTGCAGCACTCCCTGTGAAAAGCTGGCTCAGCTCTGCTGCATTTGGGCAGTTTCTCCCTCCTTTTGGGGCCAGCCTGTGCAGTTGAGGCACAGGCAGCTGTACCCAGCAAGGTTGGAAACATCAACTCTTCAGCCATCTGAAGAAATGGATGTTTGGTGGTGGCGTGTGCTGTTTGCTGATTAAAATGATTTTCTCAGCCATAGAGGCTCTCAGTGTCTCCTCTGATGTGAGGAGCAATAATTAAGTCCTCTCAGTAATGCAGATAAATAATGCCTTTGGAGAGTGCTGAGTGCATCATAAATCAGCAGCCGTGTTCCTGAGGTGCCACCTCCTCGTGTCCTGCTCTGGTCACCTGCTGGCCCCTAATGCCACCTGTGGTGGCAATGCCCGAAGGCTCTGGAGGTGCCCCAGTGTCCCCAGGGCCTGCCTGGCACCTGGCAGGGTTTTATGGAAGCTGTTCCTGGGGATTTTGGGCCGCCCCTCCTCCGAACAGCCCTGTCATGGGGAGAAGTGCTGCCAGCCCCCCGACAGTTCTGAGGTGAAACCTGGCCTGGCCTGACAGAATCCAGGGCCATGAACACATAAATACACATTTGCATATACATTTTAATATATAGGTGTGTATCTATTAATAATATATTCATTAATAAATAGCAACATTGCAGGTTTCTTCTTTAGTTTTGTTGTTGTTTGAACTTTGGGAGCTCATGTACTGGGTATAAGGGAAGAGATAAGTGCCTAACAAAGAGATTATCCGGGGAAAACTGGGGGAAATATGAAGAAAGGTGCAACTTTCCCACCAAGCACCCAGCAGGACATGGCTGTGCATTCTGAGCTGTTTCTACTGTGCTTATTTCTCGAATCTTAATTTACCTGCTCTCTGCTCCAGGTTGTTCTGGGAAGATTTCCTGGGTCAGAGGAGGTGATGGTTCCTCTGTTTGGAAGCTTCAGGAGCTCCTAACAGGGCGCATGGTGTGGGAAGGGCGGTGCCTCATCCCTGACTGTGGCTGGCTCAGTGTGACGGGTTCTGTGGCCTGGGGAAGGCTCGGGTGGTTCCAGGCACGAGCAGAGGTGGGGGTTTATCGATGGAGGAAAAATTTCTGCTGGAAACTTGGTGTTTGGGTGGAGATGTTGAGGTGTCCTCCCTGCCCAGCTGCTCCCTTCATCTGGGGCGCTGTCAAGCCTTGGAGGCACCAAAGTTCCCACCAGAAATTTTCCCCCAGGAAGAGGAGGAGGAGGAGCAGGGCACCGCTGCCCGCCCTGAGCTCTCCCGGGGCCGGGGGATGGGCAGAAAAGGAGCAAATTCCTCCATAAACACCCGAAGGAGCCGCGTGCGGCCGTGCCGAGGGTGGAGGAGCCGCGACAGCTCCTCCATCCAGCGCCAGTGCCGAGCCTGTGTCCTGCTCCCGACGGAGCCACAGCCGTGCTGGCAGCGGAGATGTCCCCGCTGCCCCGGAGAGCCGCTGCCCCCGGCGGGGGGGACACCTCCCCTGGCGAGTTCCCTTGTGAATAATTAAGCTTTCGAAGCCCAAGACAGAAAGTTGCCTCGCTGACGAGGCCGCCCTGCTGGGTGCCAGGGCTTGCGCTGGCGGGTGAGCGCGGGGACAGCCGCAGGTGACAGTCGGGGTGACACCGAGGGAAAGCCACCTCCGGCCGTGGCTGTGGGTGGGTGGCACCCCCAGACCCTGCCCCAGCGCCCCGCGTGGGGTGAGCGGAGTTTCAGTTCTGCCCGTGCCGGAGCAGAGGGCGCTGGAGCCCCAGAAAACTCCCGAGGATGCGGCGAGCGGCTCCAGAGCCACCCGGTCCCGCCGCTCCTGCCGCTCCCGGGGCTGCGGAGCGGATTGTGCGGGATGCAGGAGCTCCTGGAGGCTGGACAGGGATGGGCAGCGCTCCCCTGGCCAGGGCTGGCGCTCAGGGTGGTCCCTGTCCCAGGAGTGTGTGTCTTGGCAGCCTGGGGCAGGGCAGAGGTTGGAGGTGATGATTTTCTTCCGAGGACTTTTCCCAAAAGCCAACTTTTCCCAGCAGCTCCGCGCAGTCCGAGGAGCCCAGACCTCGCCGGGTTTCTGTCCCTCGGCCACCAGCTCAGGGCAGCGTGTGCTACTGGCCTTCCGCGGGACCTCTTGGGTTTCCTAAAGCTTTTCCTTGACATCCTGAAAGGGAAAAGCACCTTAAATCGCGGGTGATCACCTACCTGCTAATGCATTTGGGATGGATACTAATTAGCACCCTCTTAGCCCCTCCCTGCCGGCTCTCTAACTGTGTCACGTTGTCACACTGTCTATTTACCACTTCAATGCGGTAATCTCCGTCCATTGGCAGCTCCTCCTGCTCCGGCACCCTGGGAGGTGATTTTCAGGCTTTGCCACGTTTGTGTTCGGCTGGGCTTTGCTTCCCCCGATGTCTCGGTAAGATCATTGGAAATGGTCTCAAGTTCCAGGGGAAGTTTAGATTGGATATGAGGGAAAATTGTTTCTCTCGAAAGGTGTCAAGGACTGGCACAGGCTGCCCAGGGAGGTGATGAAGTCACCACCACTGGAGGGATTTAAAAGTCCTGTGGATGTGGCACTTGGGGACGTGCTGGGCTTGGCAGCGCTGGCTGAACGGTTGGACTGTGCGACTTTAGAGGCATTTTCCAGCCTAAAAGTCCCGTGATTCTATTTCCTGAGGAGCTCTGACTCCTTCACACGCTCCCGTTTGCAGCGGGTGACAAGCCTTGGGCTGCAGCCGCCCCTGGTTCCGTGGCACTGCCGGGGCTCCTCAGGTGTCGCCGGGCCCTGGGCACCGGCCCCGGGGCTGCGGCTGCCGGAGGGAGCCCGGGAGGCAGCGGGAGCTCAGCAGAGATGGGGCAGGTCCCTCCGCCCCCGGGGCTGTGCTCTGTCCCTGGCCGGTGTGACACGGCTCCCGGCAGTGAGCTCGGCGCGTCCTGAGGGGTTTTGCTGACTCGTAATCCCGATCCTCCGCCATCAGAGAGAGAGAGAGCAGCTCCCCTTCCCCCCTTTCCTTCCCGTCTGTGCAGGGGGGATCAGTTTAAGGGATTAACTCCTCCTGCCCCTCAGGCTCTCCTCCCTGAGCCGTGTGAGCCAACGGAGAGAGAGTGATAGAGACTCTGTGTGACCACAAGAGATTAATTAAACAGTAAGCCCTAATTACTGAGGCTAAGGCTGACCGACTTACTGTGTCTGTAAAAGAGCTGAATACTTAATTTGGACGGGAATGTGGACATAACTTTCACCATCAGCTGAACAAACAAGGAGCACCCGAGCTAGACGGATCGGCTGCCTGATGGATGTGGGGCTTCAACCGGGCAGCCTTGGGCGCCCTCCGCCTCCTCCTGCCGGGATTTTGGGTGAGGGGAGCTGCTTTCTACAGCACGAACCTGCCGCAGGCCTGGGGAATTCCCTGCCTGTCAGTGTTATTCAGTTTTCAGGCTGCTTCTCAAAGTCGTTGTCGTTTGTATTTCACTGCAGGTTTGGAAAAAAAACTGATGGGAGAGAGATTGAAAGGCGTAAAAGCAAACCCAAACCCCAACTCCCAGTGCGAGGCAGTGGAAGTAGGGCAGCCAGCTCCTATTCCTGCCTCTCGGTATCTTCCTTAATAACAATACCAGATTCTAGGAAGTGAGAGTTAATCTGGAGCTGCAGAGCTTTTTATTGCGTTTCTCCCTTTCTGTGTGCATTAACCTTTCAGATTTAGAAGGCTGTGCAGTGGGCATTGCCTTTCTTTTCTTTTATTTTTTTAATTCCTATTATCTGTGCTTGCTGCATGGCTCCTGATCCGGCGCCAGACGGAGTGACAGCCATTCCCCCCTTAGCTGCAGCTCACTGGGCACTTCACCAGACCTTGACTTGGTGTCTTGGGTGGACTGGAGGTCCCGAGAGGGTTTGAAGCCTCGCTGAGCTGGGCACTCTGCAGGAGGAGAGAACATCCCAGGATCACGGAACCGCTGAAACAGGGAAAACACCAGCAGAGGAATCTTGATGCCCGTTTTGAGATGGGGGAATTGGGGATTTAAAGGCTGGAGGTGTGGCTGTGTGCCCGGGGGTGTTAAAAGCGCTCCTGGCAAAGTCTTGGAGACTCCCAGGTGTCCTGGCTCTGGTTTCAGCACTTGGCCAGCAAAACCTCAGCTCTGTGAGAGCACAAACAGCAACACACTGGCCCCATCAGCTCCCGCACCTGCAGGGTTTGCCAAAAGGGCAGAAGTTACCCCTGCCCTGGCTTTGTTTCTGTGTTTGTCACATGTAAGTGAAGGTATCTGCAACCTCATCCAGGAAAAGTTAATTAAATACCCAATTTTTAAGGCGTCTTGCCCACATTTTTCATGCATGCTCCATTTTGGTTGTGCCATGATGAACTGAAGACACCATATGGAAAACTGATCCTTGTTTTCTGCTGTCTGACCACGTGGCACCAAACCCTCTTCCCTTTCCCAGTTAAAAAGGCCAAAACCAAGTTAAAAATGGGAATATTTGGGGTGGATTCAAAGATAATCCGGGGAACATTTCCCTGTGATGTTTTCCTGCAGAGGTGGTGATGTGTGAGGTGGGTGCCACCAGCCTGGCTCAGCTGCACCAGCATTTCCAAAGGATTGGGGATGAAGGTGAACTCTCACCGACAGCAGCTGCAGAAATTGGTGCTGTCATTGCTCCGGGTCGTTCTCTGCTCCATGTGATGCCTTCTGGGGGCTGGGCTTGCCCAGCCAGCTGTTTGCAGCTGCTCCAGGGCAGAGGCTCTTTTCTTAGTACAAGAAAGCACCATAGAGGTTCTCTGTTCCCCCTCAGGTGTGTGGCATAAGCCAGAGCCTGATCACTGATGTTGCAAACACATTTTGGCCCCATTTGTGCAGCTGTTGGGTGCAGAAACCCACATGGCAGCTGCAGGGCTCTATTTTCTCCCTTAATTCCACTGCAATAGCCGTCCTCCAGCTGAGGAAGGAGAAGGCTTAAAATGTGGTGCTCTCCTTGTGTGGTCTTCAGGCCCCAGGTTTTTCAAAACTTCAGAGAACTTTGGGAGTCTGGACTCTCCTGCACTTCGTCTTTGGGCATTTCATCCCAAAATGTGGCAGCTGTGAGCACGGAGCCGTTTCCCTGGCTGTTCATTTCTCTTCTATGCCTGAATAGTTTCTTTTGCCCATCACTGAGAAGACAAAAAGCTCTCGGCCTTTAATCAATAACAATGCTGAAAATAACCCAGGCAGGGCGTGGCTCCTGCTGCAGCGGATTTGACACCTGATGGACTGGGAGCTTGGAGTAATGTCCAGCAAACTCCCGTGGGGGACAAGCACAGAAGGGCTGGGATTTTGTCTTCAGCTTGCATTAACCTTTGGGCAACTGACTGGTGAAATTCCCGAATTTCTCTGACTTTTTCTGCCCATCTGGCTCCAGAGTGCTCGGTCAGTTCTTAGGATGCTTCTGCCTCTTGGATTTCCAGAGTGAAGCTCATGTAGAGCTGAGCCTGTACACGACTTGAGTTCATATAAAGTCAGATTTGAAAAGCTGTTTTGACATCGAGATGCTGAGAAGCATCCAGGCAAATGTTCAGAGGAGCCTAAGGAGAAGAGAGACCTGAATCTTAAGGAGGTTTAGATGTCTGATCATTTACCACAGACAGATACGTACTGAATGACGGGCAAAGACTCCCCAGGCCTCCCTCTCCTGGTGATCAAGTCCTCAGTTAAACCAAGGCCCAAATAATGGAAGAGAAGGTGTGAAGTTGTCTTTCCCTGCTGGTCTGTCTTGGAGACCAGTGGGGTAGAAATGATCTTAGAAACGGCATGGAAAATAAAAATATGAAGCCTGATATACTTTTAAGTTCCTTTTATCTCTCATCTTCTCCCAGTTCCCTGCCACAGGTTCTGTCTGTGTGCAAACACGTTGCTTCCCCACAGAGCAAACCCTGTTCTGGTGGTGCTGGAGCTCAGAAGGGAACTCTGAGCACCACTGAGGTTTTCTTGTACCTTGAGCAGTTTGGGTCCCTGTGTCCTGCGATTTCCTGGTTATTTCCTGTGCATTTTCCTGTGTGGTGCTGTTCAGGCATTGGTCCTGCTTGTTGAAGTATTTTCTGAGCTCAAAACCTCATTTTTGAGCTACCTGGGACTGAACTCAGCTGGCTCCTGCCAGCAGCTGGGTTTGTAGTCGTGATCCACCTACGAAGGAATTCAGTTCAGGAGGAACAGAACGAGCACAACAGCTCCTGGTCCCCTGGGGCTCACCCAGGGTGGGGAAGGTGCTGAGCAGGGACTGTCAGCTCCTGCTTTCCCTCCCTGCCCTGCTGTGGGCTCCAAGCACTGTCCCTCCATTCCCCTTCCCTCAAATCCCTTTCCTGGGGGAGCTGTGTGGTGCTGCTGGGATGGTTCCAGCCCGTGCAGCTCCTCAGGCAGAGGTGGAATTGCTGTGCCAGCCCGGGGGCTTGGCCAGCAGTGCCCCCACCCCAAGCCATGAGCTCAGGGTCTCTTCTGCTCCACATTTGTGCAGCAGCTGAGGGTAATTGGCCCTGGGGGTGTAGGACACTAAACAATGCCGTGATCAGGACTTGCACAGGAGGAGCTGTATCTTCAAAAGGCCTCTTGTCCCTTTATTCCCTCTCTTATTCCCGATAACAGGTATCAGAGCATCTTCCTCATGGATTTTGCATAAAGCCATTCCACATCCTCTGGCAGAACTGAGAGCCAGCTTTAACAATTTCCTCTGCCTTCATAGCAGCAGGATTTTCCTCCAGCACAGCTGGTGCAAAATGGGAGAGAGGAGAGCAGAAATTCCTGGCCAGGAACACCTTGGGAAGCTGCTTTTCTTGGCCTGAAGCTCTGGACCTTCCTGTGGGCTGGAAGGAGATGTGCAGTCTGTGTTGTTTGTTTATTTTTAAAGGAAATGTGCTCTGGGAGCTGCTCTGCTTGGCTGTACCCTGGACCCAGAGCCTCAAGATGGCATTGAAAAGGCTCCTCTGTTCCTCAGCCTTGCAAATTCTGAGTGAATAACAGCCCACCTGCAGTTCCCTGAGCTCACCTGGACAAAAGGTGTGCTGGCAGCCTTGACTTTCCCTCCGAGCTGCTCCAGGTGTAGGGCAGGATCCAGGGAAGTCAGGGCACAGTGGGAATCCTTTCCTCTCTTAAAGGTAGAAATCTTTCCTGCTGCTGTTTTTGCCAATGTCCCCCCTCTGTCCTGCTCAAAGGGGGACGCTGGGGTTGTGTCCCTAAATTTTAGCCACTGTCCCTCATGCTGGCAGCCTGTGCTGCTGCCTCTGGAGCACAGCAAGGTGGAAATCCACTTGGTGATTTACCCAGAAACGCCTCCAGAGATGGATCCAGACTGTCCCAGCAGCTGCTGGGAGCTGCCCTGCCCCGCAGACTGACACAGCCACGGGTGCCTGCCACGCTCCCAGTGTCCCAGGCAGCTGACAGGAACATTTGCCGTTCTGGGCCATTCTCTGTGCCCTGCCTGTGCCCTGCCAGATGGAAGTGCTGCTCCATTAAGCCCAGTCACCTGCCTCAGGCTTGGGATGGAAGTGAAAGTCCAGGGAATGCTTGGTTGCCTGGCAAAGCTGCTCGGGAGGAGGAAGGCTCCTTGCTAAGCAGTGCTGGAGAGCAGAGTGATTTATTCACCTCTGTCCTGGGAGCTTAGGAGGAGTCACTCATGACCAAGTCCATTTTTAGAATTTTCCATGGAATGCTCTTTGCCCTCTCATAATGGGAGATTATGGATATCTGACCTGTTTCAGTGCTCCAAATTTTTTTTTGCTTCCTCTTAACTCCCCTGCTTTCCTCCTAATCTTAAAAAGCCCAACTAAATCCTGACGCTTCCCCTCTCAAAGCCAAATAATCCTCACAATTGCAATCTCCTTCTCTTCTTTAAGGCTTTCAGTGCTTAAGGTCTGCGTGATCTTCCTTAGGGTGTGAAAAAAAAAAAAAACAATCCAGGAAAAAAAGCCCTGAGCATGCAGATTGAGGAAAGGGCAAACTGGTTTAACAGAGCATCCTCACGACACGCTCACATCATTTTCTCACTGTCACAAACACCCCCACCACCCTGGCTGCTGATTTCACTGCAGTGCTGTGGTGGGGAGTTTGTTCGGGGAGAGGCAGAGTGGTTTGGTGGCTGTAGGAGGAGAGAAGGGGATGTGGAGGTCGGGATTTTCCCTGATTCTCAATAAGACCTGATGCAAAACACAACTGTTTTTTTATTTTTTGCCATTTCAGAGCTCTTGTGTCATCCACCCCCCAGATTCTGTAAGCACAGAAGGATGAAGATTTGTGGAAACCAATGTATTTTTTTCTCCATGTACTGATTTCCCTCTGAAGATGTGAGGGATTATTGAAAATGGCATTTCCTCTTCTAGTGGTCACTGAGAAAAAGTCAGGTTTTTCCACTGAAAAAGGATGTATGGGGTGTAGTGGCCAGAAGCACAGAAGTGAAAAATTAAATCAATAAGTAAGTAAGTTTAATAAAAATGAAATGAGTAAATAAGTCAGCCGGGGAAAACTTAGATAAATCCATCATAGAATACAATGCAGTGAGGATAAAAATGTTTTTTTAGGGAAAATTTTAAAGAAAGAAGAGCTCCCTGCACCCTCCTTCTCCATCCACAGAATAAGGGAACTTTCCCATTTGTGTGGGTCAGCTCAGCAGTGCTCAGGGGTGAAGACTCCTGGGAGGAAACCCTGGTTTGAATCCCTGCCCAGAGTCTGTCTGGGCGGAACCGGGATGCTGAACCATTCCAGCGTCTGTCTCCGGGCAAAGTCTTTTTCCCAGAGACTCCAGCACTCAGCCTGATCTGCGAATTACCCAAACCTGGGCAGGGGAAAAGGCCTTTATTGCATTGCCAGCGAGTGCAGGGGAAGGCAACCTCCAGACTGGAGCTGGGCTTGCAGACCCCTGTCCGTGCCGGGGCCGGCGGTTCCTGCTGCGAGCCACCCTGGAGGCAGCAGGATGTGATTCACCTTCTTCCCTCGCTGTTTCCCGAGCCTCAGAGCCGCTCCCGGCTCCCCTCGGCTGCCGGTGTCGCCTCCGGGAGCGTCTCCCGGCTGTGCTGCAGAGTGCGAGAGCCCTTCAGACACCCAGCCCCGCCGAAAGGAGCCTGTCCCTTCTGGAGAGTCACCCTTTGCGTCTTGCCAGCCCTGACTCGTGTCACTTGTGGCTGCTGCCAGCCCTCTGACTGGCTCCTGAAGCCAGCAGATGTTCCTGCTCTAGGCTTGCCTGGACGGTGGGTTGGTTTTGCACCGGGCTTGGATGACTAAGGCAAAAACCACATTAGCGGCGGAGTCCAGGCTTTCCTTGCTGTGGAGGAAGTGAAAATGTCCCCCTGTTGACAGCCCTGACTACTCCGGAGGGTCCCTTCTCAAAGTTAATAGTTTCTATCCCAAATTTAGCCTAAAATGAGAAAGCATTTCCTCGCCAGCTACTGCAGTGACTGTTGCCGCGCGGCGCTCCAGGAACAAGGAGGAGTTATCTCCCTGACTTGTGCTGGAGGGAAGCAACAGAGGGTGTTGGAATAAACAGGATTAAAGGATTTCGTCCATAAATACAGGATTAAAGGTATCCAGCGCTCTGCAGGAGTCATTCAAACCAAGGAGAAACAAAGTAAGTTGTGCAGAAGGGCGCAGCTCCGCTCGCAGCCAGCCCGTGCCGCACATCCCCGCACCGCCCCAGCGCCGTGAGCGCTGCGGGCACCGCATCCCCCGCCCCGCACCCGCCCCGAGCCCCCGGGGGCTGCCGCCTGAGCACCCCCCTGGCCCCGCACCCCATTTCACACCGTGACCCCCCCCTACCCTCGGCGCCTGCGGGGTTCTGAGGGCGCAGGCGGGGTGACCGGAGCCGCGCTGCCCAGCGCTGCCCGCGCCGCGCCTCAGGGCACCCGTGGGTGCAGCGGCTGGGCAGGGCACATCTGGGCAGGGCACATCTGGGCAGCGGCGCGCAGGCGCAGGGGCTGCCTCGCCCGTGCCCCCCACCCATCCGAGCGGGCGCACCCCCGGCCGGGGCTCTGCGCGCCCGCCGAGCGCTGCGCAGGGGCGGGGGGGCACCGAGCCCTCCTTCCCCCGGGGAGTGGCCGCGGCCCCGCCGTATTTACCGGGGTGGGCGGCGGCGGCCGGGCCGGGCCGGCTCCATCCTCCCTCCTCCCTCCCCGCCCGCCCCCCGGTGCCGGTGACTGGAGCGGGCGGAGCCGCGGCGGCCGATTGGCTCCGGGCATCACATGCGGCGGGGCCGGGCCGTGCCGGAGCCGTGCCGGGCTGGGCTGGGCACGGCGGAGCGCTCCCGCGGCGGGCACGGCAGCAGCGCAGCCCCTTCCCAGCCCAGCGCCCCGTCGCCGAAGGGACCGCGGCCACCGCGGCCACCCCCCGCCGCCCCGGCCATGAGGTCGGGCCGGAGAGACGCCACCTGTGCGGGGAGGTGAGCGAAGCCCCGGCGCCTTCCTCCTACCCCCGGGCAGCCACAGCGGCGGGGAAGCGCAGGGGGTGGAGGAAGGAAAAAGGGATATTTTTTTGTTTTATTATATATCGATCTATTTTTTTGCCGCGATCGATCCTGATCCCGCAACTGAAGCCCCCGGAGGGAGAAGTGCTGCGCGCTGTGATGCGTCTTCCTCTCGCCTCGGCTGCCAGTTTGGATTGTAGCGCCCGGCTCCGTGCACTGCGAGGATGGCTCGGTTTGGGGATGATCTGCCAACCCGCTATGGAGGTGGAGGGCCGGCCGGGGCTGGAAGAGGGAGCAGCCGGCAAGGTGGCCCCCAAGCCGGCCAAAGGATGTATAAACAGTCGATGGCTCAGAGAGCCAGGACTATGGCTCTCTACAACCCCATCCCTGTCAAACAGAACTGCTTCACAGTCAACAGATCCCTCTTCATCTTCAGTGAAGATAATGTTATACGGAAATACGCCAAGCGAATAACAGAGTGGCCATATCCTTTCGGGGAGGCTCTGTGGGCACGGGGGGAAGGTGGGGAGGGGGAGAGGGAGAATGAGGGGCAGAGACCCCTCCAGGCAGCGCAGAGCGAGCGTCTGGTGCTGATGCAGACGGTGTGATGGGTGTGTGTGTACCCGACATGATGCACGGCCGTGGCATGGGAATGTGGGAATCAGGGAATCGCTTCTGTGGGAGCATCGAGGGTGCTTTTGGTGTGCTCGATGCCAGGGGTGTGTGTAAGCCATGTCCGGGTGTCTTCAGGGGTGAGATGTACAGGTGCATGGATTGACATTTCCTACAATTTAAGTCAGGTTCTGTGAGATTTGTGCCCGTGAATCCTGATTTTTATTTCCACCTTGGAGCCTTTCAACTCTCCTGTCTTCCTGTGAATAGAAGAAGGAATGTGGGATAAAAATGGTGACACCTCAGCACTGAAGCTGCATTGATAGTAGGGGACACTGACAGCCCAGGTAAATCCCAGGAATGCAACCATTGCAGCTCGGTGTTAGCACATCCCCTCCGGAATCCATTCGAATCAACATGAATCATGGCACTTTGATTAGGTGCATAGCTTAAGCTTAAGGCTGCACGGAAAAAAAAAAAATAAAATTAGCAAAGCCTTGTGGCAGAAGTAGGCAGTAAGTGGGGAGAGGGATCATCTGCTGTATTGTGAAAGGGGCAGATGCTTTCTGTCTGAGACCCAGCTCCCAGGCCAAGTGAGCTGCAGTGAGAAGGGGCTTTGCTGGGAATGATGGCTGTGAGCCGTGAGCAGAGGGGAGCAGGCTGAGGCTCCCGGGAGCAGATTCTGTGTGTCTGTGTGTGTACAGGAGAGCTTTACACTGGGGGTCTCAGGGGAGCCGGTTGTTTTCTTTTCATTTCATATCACACCCCTATTAATCCTCAGCTAACAGCAGCTCCTCCCAGCCTCCTAGCAACACTTTCAGTTGCCACAGAGGCCAGCTCCTGCTTAGACTTCCCCAGTTTTCACTTCCTGAGGGGCTAACAGGAAAAATACACCCGTGGAGTCAATGCACTTCGCTTCTCCCTGAACACTCACAAACACGTATTGATCTTTCTGTCCATATTATACAGCCCCAGCGATTGCTGCATTTCCTCATCCATTTCTCCTTCCCTGCATTTAAGTCCGGATAAACAAGCCCCAAACCCCCGGTGACAGGCAGAGCATCGCCTTGACTGCGCGGATAGACTCAGTCTTTCCCTCTCCTGCCTTTTGGGCGGTTCGTCTGCATCTTTCCGGGGGATGCGGGGAGGGGACCCCGGCGCTGCGGAGCCGGCGGGACCGGCGGAGCCACCGGCCCTTCCCCGCGCCGGAGCGGCGGGGACGGCGGGCGGGCGGGGCCCGGCACTGTCCGCGGTGCTGGGTGAGGCTGACCGAGGTGCTGAAACCAGGCTGACCGCGGTGCTGAAATCATGCTGACCACGGTGCTGAAACCAGGCTGAGCGTGGTGCTGAAACCAGGCTGAGCGTGGTGCTGAGCCGAACTGACCACGGTGCTGAAACCAGGCTGAGCGTGGTGCTGAAACCAGGCTGACCACGGTGCTGAAACCAGGCTGAGCGTGGTGCTGAGCCGAACTGACCACGGTTCTGAGCCGAGCTGACCCTGGTTCTGTATCCGGGCTGACCATAGTGCTTAAGCTGAGCCGATGGTGGTGCTGAGCTGATCACAGTGCTGGGATGAGCTTGTCACGGTGTTGAACTGAGCTGACCAAGGTCTTGAAGCCAGGCTGACCATAGTGCTGAGCTGAGCTGACCACGGTGCTGAAGCCGGGTTTGACCGTGGTGCTAAGCAGAGCTGACCATGGTGTCGAGCTACGCTGACCACGGTTCTGTAGCCAGGCTGGCCACAGTGCTGAGCTGAACTGACCACGGTGCTGAGCTGAGCTTATCACGGAGCTGAGCTGAGCTGACCACGGTTCTGAAGCCAGGCTGGCCACAGTGCTGAGCTGAACTGACCACGGTGTTGAGCTGAGCTGACCACGGTGCTGAGCTGAGCTCACTGTGGTGCTCAGCTGGGCTGATGGTGGTGCTGAGCCAAGCTGACCACGGTGCTGAGCCGAGCTCCCCGTGATGCTGAACCAATCTCTCCACGGTGCCAAACCGAGCTCTTCCCGGAGCTGAGCTGAGCCCTCCAGGGTGTTGTGTCTGCGGTGCGGCTCGGCGCTGTCCCTGGTGCTCAGCTGAGCTCTCCGCGGTGCTCACAGCAACTCCCCGTGGTGTTGAGCTGAGCTCTCCACGGTGCTGGGTCCATCTCCCCGTGGTGCTGAGCCCAACTCCCCGTGGTGCTCAGCTCATTTCTCTGCGGTGCTGGGTCCATCTCCCTCAGTGCTGGGTCCATCTCTCCATGGTGCTGGGTCCAACTCTCCACAGTGCTGAGCCCATTTCCCCGTGGTGCTGAACTGACCCATCACCCGCCCTCGGTCCCTGCTGCTGCCCATGGCACAGCTCTGCCCTGGGAGAGCTGGGGCTCGGCACAGCTCAGGGTGGGAGACAGTGGCAAAAAGCAAGGGGGGACCTGGTGCTGGATTTGGATTCTTTTCCCTTCCACTTCCCTGGGCATTGCAATTGAGCAGTAATTCATGTTTTAGACCTGTGTAGATACTCTAAATTGAACTTTTCATGCCCATCACTTCTTGGCGCCATGTGCTGAAGTTAAATGATTCTGAAGAAAAATTCAGCAGATGGTGTTTAGCTGTATAATCTATTTGGAGGCAGCTTAGTTTATCAGTCTCATTGAAAATCAATAAGTATTGATAGTTTTTTATTTCCTTTGGACTTTTCGCTTTCTTGCTCCCAAATTCCTTGAGCAGCTTAGTGTGTTAGTCTCTAATTCTCCCAAAGAAGAGAGAAGCCAATTGCCTACTTTTCTTCCAAACACATCCCAGAAAAAAACCAAGGAAGTCAAGGAGACCAAATGGCTTAAAAAAATATGAAAAATCTTAGAATGCTCAATTAATGATTTGGATGGGGTTCTCCTTGTATTGTCCAGTGTCTTCTTTAACTTCTGGTCCTCACTCCATTTGAATACATGATTTTAGCTACAATCATAGCCAATTGTATTGTGCTGGCTCTGGAACAACATTTGCCGGATGGAGACAAGACACCGATGTCAGAGAGATTGGTGAGTTGCATTCATTCATTTTTATTGGTTTTGTTCCTGGTCTGACACAGAAAGCAGTCGGCCACTGGGTGTTGGGAGCGTTTTAGATCTATTTTAAAGATCCACACGCAAACAGAGAGGCATTGATCTGACAATCAGAAAAAATCTGTCACAGCGAGGTTAAGTGTCCCCTCCCGAGCCCATCTGCACAAGAATGCTTCATCACTCCAGCCCTGCCCAGCTGCAGCAGAGAGCTGGACCTTGTTATGATCAGGAGGGCTTCAAAGCCAGGTTGTCTCCAAACCAAGACAGGAAGGGGCTGATGAATCCTTAGAATTATCTTTGAAATCAAATGAACTTCTGTGTAATTTTCATTTTCCCAGGGAGTGGTAGAGGAGAGTAACCTTTTAGGATTTGTGTGTCTCTTCCTGCCACGGCACAGATCCTTCAAAGCAAACTTTGGGTTCAGATGATTACACTTCTTCCCCCCCCAAAAAAAAAAAAAAATGCAACCGGCTTACAGAGAAAAATAATTTACCCGCAGGCTTTATGGTAATGAGCCCAATTACCTTATTTCAAAGGAAAATAGAAGAATAACTTCAAAATAATTCTCCCATTTATCATCACTGTAGGAAAAGTGTGTAATTCTTGGTTTGATTGATTTTTCTCCTACTTTTAATGATCTGGAATGTCTTGCATGCCTAAATGCATAAAGCCTTGTGCATGTTCAAAGGATGGATAAATGTGGATCCATATGTGTTTTCCATGTAGATGCTATATTATGCAAACAAAGATAACATTAGGCTGGCTGCCAGAAACGAGAGCCTGTGAATAGTGGTTGCTGCAGTTCCCAAGGATGGCCCGTACCAGTGGGCAGCTCTCAGAATCTCATTCTGCACAAGCAGGAAAAAGTGTGTTAGTGAGAATTCTGGAGAGTCAGGATCAGAATTTGATGCTGGTTTGGAAATGGATCCACTCCTGCTGGCTGCCCTCCTGCATTTTCTCTCTGTTGGAATTATTTTTAATTAAGAAGGCACGAGGATATCACTGATTGTATGTAGATCTTTCTGCCGTTAAAGCTGCCTTTGTGCGGTTTGGGGTTGCTTGGCGAGGCCAGCCTGGGGCTTTGAGCAAAGCCCAGGTTTAGAGCCAGGACAGAGCTGGGGAAGTGCCTTCCATGGTTATAAACATATGGATTAGTGAGGGGGAAAAGCAGTTTTGGGGGGGATGTTCTGGCTTGGCAATTCTTTGGTTCATGTTGGTTTTATGTTTCTCTGTATCCCTCGATTTATAAGGGCATCCTAGAGGCATTTTATTGTCCTTTCCCCCAGTGTATTAATTTCATTTTACAGCACATACACCTTCAGATCCTGCCTAAATCATTCCAAAGAGGGGCCCTGGCAGTGTGAGAGAGCTGAGTGAGTTAAATGCACAATCTCTGCCCTGTTGGCTCTGCCTCAGAGTGGAAGGAAGAATAAACTCCTGATTTTTGTCCCAAACACTGTTGTGTTTAATCCAGATATCCTGAAGTGATTTTAACTACAGCACATTCGTAACGCTCAAGTATAAAACGATTTTTCATAGAGTAACACTAAGAATCTTTACAAGTCACGAGACACTTTTTATTTTCAACATAAGCTGGAAAGAATAAGCATTGTGAGTAAGAAAAACTGTCCTCTAGTTTTCAAAGTGAAACTTCATTATAATTCTCCTCTTATTTCTATGAAATGGACGTTGTTTCATTTGAAAATGTTACAAATCCATGTTAAACCACAGCGGGGGAATGTTCCCATAGGTTTCCCATACATTTGCAGGTTTGTTCAGCCAAATTCTAAGTCCATGCAGAACAGCAGGTTCTTTATTGCTGTCTTTAGCAGGAATGGAATTGGTCTTTTTTGGGTAATGGTTAATGGGTATGGCTTTTTTCTCTTCTTTTCTTTTAATTTAGATTCGTTAAAATCTCCAAATTGGAGATCATCAGTGAAGAGTTAATCAGATATTAAGGATATGAGGTGCACACCACAAGCCTTTTGTGACTGGGAGATGTCAGCAGAATTGTTGATGGAAAACTGAAGTTGCCCAGATAATTTGTTCCACAGATACAAAGAAAAAACATTAAGATTGTCTGTTAAAGCTGAGAAAAAAAGGAAGGAGCCCATGCAAACATTTTAATTATTTTTG
This sequence comes from Cyanoderma ruficeps, assembly GCA_008694505.1. Lineage (NCBI taxonomy): Eukaryota > Metazoa > Chordata > Aves > Passeriformes > Timaliidae > Cyanoderma > Cyanoderma ruficeps. Next base: position 2,010,874 of record VZDJ01000399.1, read on the forward strand.
TCTTTTAATCAAAATTTTCCCCTATTTATCTCCCCAAGACCCAGGATATGATCCTGCAGTGCAATCTCACCGGGCTGTTTTCTGTGCTCCTGTTACTGTCAGTCAGGGTTAACTGAGCACGTCTCAGTACATGCAATATTCCAAGATTTGGAGTGTCTGAGTTAGGATAATTCTCTCTCTGCCCATTTTCTGTATGCACAGAAAAGCATTCCTTGGCTCTGGGCTGGAAATTCTGGTCAAGATCAGGGCTCTGAGCAAGCACCAGTCTGGTGATCAGAGCATTTGGTGGTGATCTGAAGGACTGGCTCAGGTCCTCGATCATCAAACAGAGGAATAAACTCATCCTCCCACCAGCAGCACACTGACCACCCCAAGGCTCTTTCCTGCTCTGAGCTGGAAGTCTCAGGTGCTCTGGATGCTGGGAATGTTTCCCTGACATCAGGAATTGTCCAGTGGAACAGGTTTGCCCCTGTCCATCCCCACCCAGTGCCATAGCCAGTGGGCTGTGGAGTCAGCCTCCCTCTATCCCAATAAATATTGCATTGTTTGTACACACTGGAGTGGTGCCAGCTGCAGAGATGCTGAGGGAGCTGTTCTGAGCAGCCCAGGGACTGCTCGTGAGAGCTCCAAATGTGGGAATGGGAACTTCCCATGCCAGCCCCAAATGGCCTTGTGGGTACCTTGCTCATGAGGCTCTTGGCTGTCCACCCCGAGACCTCCTTCTCTCCCCGTTTCCTTCCTGATTGCTCAGTTTTCCATGCGGAAAAAACTTCAGGAGACCTCTCCCAGAAGGACAGTGATGATCTCAGAACTTGCAGGACAGGAAATCTCTTTTCTGCCCTGCTCTGGGGCAGCCCTTGTTGGAAGGCACCAGAGGGGCTGTGGGGTGTTCGCTGCAGGCTTGGGGTGTTTGGCTCCCCGGGGTGTTCTGGATGTGAGGACAGAACATAACTTTCCCCAGATTTTAGTGTGACAGCTCTGGCAATTTACTAATGGATTTAATGCTCTCTCCTATCCACAGGCACTTAGAGCAGTAATATGTGAGCTGCTCATATTAACCTTTGCATGAACAAAGCTTTTCACACCCAAACCTCTCCAGGCTGTCACATCTGAAGGCCAAAGAAAGACACTAGGACGTGAAGTAGGAATGATAATGACTTTCCAGACTCAGAAGTTGTTTCTGATCAGAAACATATTGATTAAATGTGTGTTTGGCCCAGTCTCAAGCTCTGCTGTGTCCACAGCAAACAACTTGCTGGCACAGCTCTGGCTGCTGCCCAGATTCTCTGCCCTCCTTCCAAGTACGCACACAGATCCTCATTGTCACCTGCTCTGCCCCTCTGGACCCCGAGCAGGGGCACAGCCTTTGGTCTGAAGGGGCTTCAGGCTGTTCCAGCAGGAACTCTGAGCTGAGGCAGGGCCATTTCAGTGCTGCCTCACCCATGCCATTCCCTCCTTCCATCACGGTTAGGCAAATCCTTTGTTTTTCAGCTGCAGGACCTCTCCCCAGTGGGGCATAAATTTCATTTTTCATCTTGTCGTTACTGCCCTGATTCTTGGGCCGAATCAGTGTAAATTTAGGCAGGCTTTAGAAAAGAGCCTCTTTCTTTGGCCTCTTATTTCCCCAGCTACTCCCTGCCAACCCTACAGATGAGAGTTTTTTCTTTGTAATAAACACCCAAATCCATCTGTGAGCCTGCCTCCTCTAGAAGCTGACAAAAACTCCTTTGACCCACTTCCTCAGAGCTCTGTGTAGCCCTAGCTTTGGGAAGAGCGCATCCCATCAAACCCTGGAGTACCTGGAGCCTGGCTCTTTAAAGCTGGGAGCTGTAATCATCAGGCACCTGACCTAGATTGAGCAGAGACTGGAGTAGATACCCGGCTTCAAGGAAGTGAGGGAGTAATGTGGAGGAGTGGATGTGGGTAAAGGTAGCTTTTTTGGTGTGTGTTAGAAGAGCTATTTTTAGAGGCATGCGAGTAGTTGTGGGCTGGGAATTTGGGATGGGTTGGGAGGCCTTTGTGTGCAGACATTATCTGGTGCTGTGGAACCAGCAGCTGTTGGAGGGGTTGAAGAGCAGGTGGATTGGGCTGTCAGAGGGCTCCTGTATCCATGTGGGAAGGCAGAGGAGTTGTAAGGAACTTCTCCTGGAATCACAGAGGATGATTTCTGACCCCTTCTCCCTTATTCCCTCTTTTCTGTACTGGGCTGGAGCCCTGGGAAGCTGCTGGAAGAAGATGTGTATTGTAGGATTTCTGCTGAAGGTCATAAAAGGTCTGATGGCCTTTGTTCCTGATTCTCTGTGGGTAAACAGCTCTGGGATTGGCAGCTGGAGGTCAGGCAGTGGTGGCTCCTGTGTCCTCTGTGCAGCATCAGTGAGCAACAGGGGGCTTGGAGGTGTTGCTGCCTGTGTAAACCCTTCTTTGGCTGGAGGGGAGGCTGGTTTGGGGGGTGGGTTTTCATTTTCTCCTCTCCATTTCAGCCAGAGGCCCAGTCTGAGCTTAACAGGTCCCTGCTCTGTTTTTCCCCCTGGGCAGCCAGTACCTGTGAGTGTCCCTGCAGGTGACTGTCACCTCACCACAGGGCCATGGCAGGTGGAGCTGCTGGGGCTGTGAGGTGGGAAAGGTGGAGAGGAATAGAGGTAACATGGGGTGAAAGATGAAATATGTGGAAGAGCTGTTCCCACTGAGGTGTGGACGGAATGGGGAACAAAATTCAAATTCAGCTGCTGATGGAAAAGCCTCTCCAGGGGTTGTATTTTCCAGCAGCTTGGAGGAATCCTTAGTGATTGGAGCTCTCTGGTGGACCTGCTGAGCTGGGTCATGTCCAGCCAAGCCTCCTTGGGAGGGCTGTGCTGTCCTGTTACTGATCCTGGGGTGGGCCAGGCTGGAGGGGACCTGTGGGGTCATCTGGGGCCACCTCCCTGCTCCAGCAGGGCCATCCCAGAGCACAGGGCACAGGACTGAAGGTTCTGGAATATTTCCAGTGAGGGAAACCCCCCACAGCCTGCCTGGGCTCTGCTCCGGGCTGGGCACTGCCCAGGGCAGAAGTTGTGCCCCCGGGCAGGGGAATTGCTGGGCTCAGGCCCTGCCCGTGACCCTGGGGCCATTGCTGGGCCTGGAGCAGAGCCTGGGCCTGCTCTGCCCTCCCTGCACATGGGGACAGACAGGGACACCAGGGACGCACAGGGATAGACAGGGACACTCAGGGACACAAAAGGACGCCCAGGGCTTAGGGCCCCTCTAAGCCTCACCTCCTGAGGCTGAACAGGCCCAATTTTAGGGGTGAAAACATTCGTTTCTGAAGCAAGTGCTGTCCCAAAATGTGGGTCTGTGCCAGAGCAGAGCAGGAGTTGCCGTGCTCATGTCAAACCTGCTTCCTCCTTGGTTCTGGGGCCACAACCTCGACATTCCTGTTCTTTTTGCCTCAGAGAACATCAATCCCCTACTGTCATCAGAAGAATTGCAAAATATGAACAACTATGGCTCAAACAGCAGCTCAGCTCTTTGGTTCTGGTGGCCAGAAATGCCAAAGACACTAGAAGAGAGATTTCTAACCTCTCAGTGTGGAAGTTTCCTTCTTTTTTGAGTAGGGCTGCTTTACTTCCATTGAATTCAGCTGAAAACCAGGATCTAAGGCACATTTGGAAATTGGTTACTGGTGCCAAAGCTGATGAAGAAGTTCTTGAAATTGATGCCCATTGCTTTTATCTCTTGCTTTGTTCCCATTTCTTGCCCAAACCTTCCTTCCAAATGTGAATGCTTCCATTTGGCACTGGATTTGTATTGAAACACCTGTCAATAAAGTCTAATCCTGAGAGATCTGGTGCAGAGGTGGAATAAAAGGTTTGGTAAAACTGTAGAGACTGAGCTTGATTTTCTCTGTAGTGAGCAAGGACACGAATCTGCGATCCCAGGGGATGTGTCAGTCTGCACCATGGACCCGAGACACAAATCTTGCTGCTCCTGCTGTTCATGAGAGGGGATGGGGATTTCTGCCTGAACCAGATCCCCAGTGAAAGGAAAACAAATGAGGCTGCAGCTGTGAAAATTGATAAAATGGAGGAGAAGGAGTGAAGAAAGAACTGATGGAATAAATGATAAATAAATAATTTCCTGTCGGTGCTGTCAGGCTTGCTGCGCTGACTGTTGCTTCCCAAGACACCCTCTTGGTTCAGGTTCCTGGATGAATTGTGGAGCATCTTCCATGCCAATAACTCCAGAACCTGTCATCTCTGATTTAAATATACCCTTAGAGCAAAATTTCTGCATCAAAATTCCCTCCAGAACATTCTGTAGAGGTGAAAGTGTGGTGTGAAACCATCAGGACGAGGGCCAATAGAATTGCCAATTTGTAAAGAAAATTCATTTCAGAGAAATAATAACGAAGTTCCTCTCTGAGCTTAGTTCCAGTAAACATAAACCTTCTAATTTCAGCTGTGTTCAAAGAGTGGAAAAGGTGTGAAGTTGGTGCCTGTAGCTGTTCAGAGGACTGGTTATCAGAGCAGGAACATGGATATCGCCTTGACTCCTTTGATCTCGCTTCTTTTCCAGGACGACACTGAGCCGTACTTTATTGGAATATTTTGTTTTGAAGCTGGTATCAAAATCATCGCTCTGGGCTTTGTTTTTCACAAAGGCTCTTACCTGAGGAACGGCTGGAACGTGATGGATTTTGTCGTGGTCCTCACAGGGTAAGTGACCTCCTCTCCCCCTGAGCTCAAAGGGGACTCTCACCCTGATTTGTGGTGTTTGTTTACTCTGGGCTGGGCTGGGGTTGACTGGAGTGGAATAGTACTAAAACCCTGCATTTCTGGCTGTAGTAAATCCAAAGAATGGCTCTTGTGCTGAGTGAGTCACTTGCCAAGTGTTTGAAGCAACTCAAAAGTGGTTTTGAGGATATTTCTTTGTAGATATTCCAGTGTGTATCTGATCCAGACACTTCCTGACATTTTTGTGACTTTGCAGGTTCTAATTGCCACTGGTACTTGAACCTGATTTAAATCAATTTATTTTCTGACATTACAGGATGACTTTAGAAGTCAACATGGAGTGCGCTAACAAATTAAATGCATCCTGGTTTTAAGCTGTTACACCTCTGAAATCAGCCAAGTTTCTGAAGGAATGAATTTATTCCCCTATAAAATAATTTTTCTCAAAAGAATTTGAAGGTGTTTGAAGAGAATTCAAAATGTCTTATTAAGGATGGAGGTGAAAAGGTTACGTGTGCATTTTGTCCCCTGGTTTGAGATTATATCACTGATGTCTCTCTTGAAAATGCTGACAATATTTTACATTATGCATTGCAGCAGTTTCTGTCTATTTATATAAATAGAGGGTGATGCTGGTGGATAATGAAAACATAAACATGAACACTTCTAGTCTACAAATTGGGCTTTAAAGCTTCAGAGGAAACGATCCAAAGGTCTGCGTGAGGTCCTGAGCTTGCAGCCTTCATCTTGGAAGGATTTCAATTCATTTCTCCCCAGAAACTGCAGCCTGGCTCCTGTCGTTGATGTGCCTCCCATATCCATCCTTTCCCACACCTTCCCTGCCTGTGTGTGTGGTGAACGTGGATATTCCCTGCTCCTGGTGGTGGTGTGGAGTAGGGAAATGCTTGCATACATATACAAATGTATTCATTAGCTACATGATCACTGTAATTCCATTTGCATTCAGGGCACCCTGTGATACAGCACTTGAGAGGCCAAAGGGAATTCTTGATGTATGAAGAGGAAGAGAATAAATATGCAGGGCTTGATTCTCCTGCTGCTGGGGCTGGGTATTTAATCAATAGAAACTTCAGTGGAGGCACAAGGAGAATCAGATTTCCATACTTAGAAGCAGGGGGTACCAGGATGAAAAGAGAATTAGCACAGATGCTACAATTATTCTCACTGACGCTCTGTTCTGGTTTCTAGTTAGCTCCACACCGTTGTTTGTGTTAAAAAAAAAAAAAATAGAAAATCAAGGCCCTGATTCTGGAAAGGACTTGGGCATTGGTTGAATTTATCCTACAGCAAAGCATTCCAGTACATGCTGGAATTCAGCTGACTCCAGTGGTTCTCTACTTCAAGTTCAGGCTCTACAGAAAAGCTTTTCTGAATCCCAGCCATATTGTTTAGGCATGGTTCAAACTCCTTTTATTTTTTTTTTTCCTCCATAAACACAAGGCTCCAGAGTTTGTTTATTTTATTTACCACCAAGACATTCCAAGTTCTGTGGCAGGGACTGGAACGGCCCCAGGATCCCCCTGGAATGTGAGGTGCCCCCGGCCTCTTCCCGGTGCTGGGCTCCTTGTGGGAGCTCCTTGCGGCACTGTTTGATCCTGGAAAATAATTGTGGAATATCAGCTTGATGAGACAGCTGGAACAAGGACCCCCGGTGCCATCTGCAACCCCGCGGGTGCCTTTGAAGTGCCATCCTGTTAACGTCACCGCTGCTGTTTCCAATGGTGACACCAACTGGGCCCTGCTGAAATTGTCTCGTACAAGGGCTTCCCACCAGGCAGCCGTGCAGGGGTGGCAAAGGCTGAACTCATCGGCATCAAGCCCAAGAGTCATCTCCACTGAGGAAATCAGACCTCTAATCCTGGTAATTCGAGGGCTGGATTTAACAAGGTGCTCGTGTCTGATTTTTGGCGTTAGGGGGAAGGCACTGAAAATAACAGAGTTACACATGCTTGGTTTGATGCTTTCCTGAATCCTTCCAGCCCAGGTGGAGGGAGCACTGAAAGCTCTGCAGGCTCACACAGGGGGCTGAGTTAGTGTTTTCTCTGTAGCCTGGTGTGTGTTGCTGTGCATTGCCCAGGTCATGAGGAAGTCCTTAGCTCACTCCTGTGTTGCCATGGGGCCGTGCTGGAAACCTGGAGTTCCCCTTCCTTGGGCTCCCTTCAGTGGTCAGAGCCCTTTCCTGTGCCCACTGCCTGCATGAGCTCAGGTGAGAGGGGAAACCTGTGCAGCAGGGCTGTTTATTTGAGACAAAATCCTCCTCGTTTCTGCATCAAGACTTCAAAGTCAGCTTGGTGAGCGAGAAATTTCCTGCTGACAAACCCTCCAGGGAGGGGCTGCAAGGTGGTGACACGAGTGCAACCTTCATTTTCACTTCTGTGGAAGGCAGGCTTGGATCTGTGCGTTTCAAAAAATGATCAAGCTGTAATTTATTAGGGAATAATAAAAAAGGACAGTGCTAAGCCAGTACTTAATGTGTTCTTATAAATATAGATAGGTAGGACATCAGTTTTTGAAATATCATTTTGCTACTCTATCAAAAGCTTCCCTTTGCCATATGTGCAAGATTTCTACTTGAAAATGTTACTTCATGTTTCCCAGGCAGTGCTCAGCTCCCAAGCTCAGTTTTACATTGATCTTCAATATTATAGAGGGATTTTGATTCCTCTTCTTTTATTATTTTTTATTTCTGTGTAAGCAGGAAAGATCATGAAATTGTTCCATGATACCCCACACAGAGTTGCGTACCTGCTAATCCTGCCCAGTTCCCGTTTTTATTAAGTAAATGGTGAATGTCAGAAAACCTGATCTCATTTTCAGCTTTTAGCTAAGCCCCAGAAAAGCAAAGAGCAGCTCTGCTCTCATTCTCTGTTTCCATAGGAAAAAGGCCAGCCAGAGTCTGGGTGTGTTTTGGAGGAGGCTGTGGGGGAAGGCTCTGCATTGATTGAACTTAGCCTTATGTAAATATTCCAGTGATCATGCAGCAATCCTTCCCACCTGCTTTTTCCAACCCTTTTTTTTTTTTTTTTTGGCTACTCGATGCCTGCACCCTGGAATTATTGATAAATATATTTTTTATCTACCAGCAATGAGGGATATTTTGTTTGTCAAAAGCAGACAGCAGAACTTGTTAATCAGGAAATACATCAGGGCTGTGTTCCATGCAGCTAGGATCAATATCCTATTGAGCTAAACTCGAGTCTAACAGATAGTGGCCCAAAATGGCTTTGGTTTGTTGTTCCAGAAAACACTCCCTCGGTTTCTTTTCCCAGCAATGCTGTGGTGCCTAGTTCTCATTTGCTTCCAAGGAAACCTGTGGATCTGCTGTTAATAAAGCCCTGAGAAAAGAATAGGTTGCTCTCCTTGAAAGATTTTGTTTCCTCTGTGATTTTTTAACTGATTTCTTGTGATCTCCACCAGCTGCAGATGAGTCTCCACGAAAGCTGCCCCTGCTGGGAAGGGCCTGTTGCTGTTGGGGAGAAAAACACACATTTTATAGCTCCTGCTCATTTTATTTCCACGTTTCTGTGGGATTGCATTGGCTCCAGTGGTGACATCACACATTAGCAGTTCTAAATCACACAAAATTGCAGTTGCTCAATTTGCCTGGGGCTGGATGATCTCAATGGACTTTTTCCAAGGTGGAGGTAAAAGGGACTTTCTAACTCTGTTGCTGCTACATGTTTTGGGTTGAGAATCTCAGAAACCCACAGTTGTTTTGGGAACAAGTTTGTCCTGTCCCCATATTCCTCTGCTGGAGCCATGAGCTCTGATTCAGGGCCTGTAGGGTTCAGAGATGCTCCTCTTGGAGTTCAAGGGAGGTTTTCTCCCGGGTTTTGGATGTAAAGCCTGAAGAACTGCTGGGTTTCCATGGAGCTGGTGCCAAGGGCTGTGTGCTGAGGGGAAGGATGGAGAACAAGGCATGGACAAAATGGTATTGATCTTTGATTCCCAAAATTCACATGTCCAGGGATTTTTGGGGGGGGGGGAAAGGCTTTTAAACCGTGATGTCCAAGGGGTCTGTCCTCAGTTGTGTTTTGGAGCTTTTTTATACTTTTGGTTTCATCATATCATGGATACTGGGCATTAGGGTTTAATTCCATACCCCAAGAAAGGAGCTGCTTGTCCCTTTTTCATCACCAGAGATTCCCCTTGGTGCCTTCTAGTAAGTTTTGAAGAAGAATTCCTTTTTCTGCATGCCTATGGTTTTATGAAAGGCCAGCATTTCCCAGTCAGAGATTTCTGCTGTCCAACCTCCCTCAACCTCAGGGCTTTTCTGTGCCCCACAGGCCTTTGCTGCTGGTCCTTTCCCAGTTCTGTCAGGTCCTCATGGAGTGACCACAATCACGTGGTGTTTGTCCAACACCAAGAGTGCCTAAAGGCTGGTATGAAACAATGGAGTGCTTGACAGGATCATGCTCTACCCTTTATGAGCAGAATTAATTTCTTTTGGCTTCCAACCAGCCTGGATTAAACACTCTCGAAGAGTCCTGGTGGCTTCTTGAGCCAGTTGGATCAGCTGCCTGGATCTCTGGGTGGGACTGGCAGAGACAGCGTGTGCCAGGCCCGGAGCTGCCAAATGATGTGCACAAAGTCTCTGTGCGGGTACGGATGTCTCAGCCTGTCTGGAACAAATTACAAAAGCCAGAATTATCTTGATTGTCTGAGAAATCTGCTCCCAGCTCCTGATGCCGCTAATAATTTGGAAGGCAACTCATTTAGTAACAGCATAAAGCCCTGCTCATCCTCGATGTGAGCGTTGCTGGTTACCAGGATCATCCTGCTATGTGGGCAGTGGGAGCTGCTATTCCTGGTGCCGTGTTTGAGGAGCAGCAGCCTTGGATGCAGTGATGACTGACAGAGTGGGAGGCACAGGAACCACCCAGCCCGGGCTGTGCAGCAGGTTTGGACCTTGCATCTGCCCCTTTGAGGTGGATTTACCTCCCAGACAGGGTGTGGGGGCAGAAGTGACCGGGGAAGGGTTTGAAAAGGAAATGCCTGGTTGAGGGCTGGGATTCTTTAAGCTGTCAAATACTCCTAGAAGCTTTGGCTCCAGCATTTCTTTCTTTCCAAATGTGTGTTCCTGTGCATTCAGAAGGCCTTAAAAGAGGATATCTGAGCTCTGGGGCTGGCTCTGGTGTACTTTGTTTACAAGGGTGACAAGATGAGGGGAAATGGCTTCAAACAGAAGGGAGGTTTAGATCAGATATCAGGGAAAAAATCCTTCCCTGGCACAGGGTGCCCAGAGCAGCTGTGGCTGCCCCTGGATCCCTGGCAGTGTCCAAGGCCAGGCTGGACACTGGGGCTTGGAGCAACCTGGGACAGTGGGAGGTGTCCCTGCCCATGGCTGGGGTGGCACTGGATGGGCATTAAGGTTCCTCCCAACCCAAACCTTTCTGTGGCCCTTTGATTCCATATGCCACCTGCAAATAACCATAGAACTAATTGGAAAAATGAAATTCAAATGAAATCAACCCCCTTGGAGGCCCTGCAGCACCCCTTTAGGTAGTTGCTCATTGCTTTGATTGTCTGCTCTGGGTCTGGAGATGTAGGGAATGAAGGGGTCACAGCAGGAAAGTGCTGATTTTTCTCTGCTTTCCCAATTTTGGCACTTGTGTGCTAGAAAGCAAAGCAGGGCAGCAACAGGAGTTGGGAAAAAGGACACTTTGGGAAGGAACAAGCTCAGTCCTGGTTGGCTGTCACAAGGAAAAGGAGCTGTTTGGTTGGGGTGGTGATGGACTCGGGGCGAGTGCTGTCAGCACCGTGCATGAGTCATGCAAGGAGCAAAGCCTTTATGGATTTTAATGCAGCTGAGCCTTGTTTTCAATTTCTTTTATGCTCTAGAGATGGATGGACACTTGCTGGCTCAGAAGAGCAAAGGGTCCCTTCTGAAATGAAATCAGATAAAGGTGGACAAGATACAGGGAATTTACCTGAAAGGTGTTACCTGGAGTTCTGGCTGGAGGGTGAGGGCAGCAAGGGAGGAAGGCAAGCAACCAAATTTCCATTTTTGAAGCAGAGAGAATTTGTAACTCGGAGGGAGGAGGGCGTGTGAGGTCTCAGGTTGAACAGAAATTGTTCTGTCCTCTGTCCCTTGGCTGTCTGGGCTCTTGGGGAGCTGCAGAAGCCGTTCCCTTCAGAGAAGACTGGACAGGGAGGAAGGGTTTGAGGGCTCTAAACCCATCTGGCAAATGTCCCCGTTTCCTTTTTTGCCCAGCGGGTCGGCAGCTTCCTTGGGACTGGAACCTGTTTTCCCTCTGGGCTTGTTTCTGTGAGCAGAGGGGGACCCAGGCTGTGCTGAGCCTCTTGGAGTGTTAATTAGGGCTCGTGTCTTTTTTTGTTGCTTGTAGTGGCTTTTCTGCATCGATTTTGGTGGGGGTGGCTGGAGGCAGGTTGAGAGAAGCGGGTGGGTGAGTAATTGTGTGGCTGGCTGCTAAATCAGGAGACTTTCCTGGGCAGAGGAGGACTCCGGGCTGTGCTTAGAGGAAGGCTGCAGATGGTCCCAGCCCCTCAGAGGACCTGCAGGTGGGGACAGCCCTTCCCTGGCAGAAATTATCCTTCTCTGGCTCTGCTCTGGTGGTGGCAAACCGAACGTTTCAGGTCAGAGAACTTCTCAAGGGCAAACAGATAATGAGGTTGATGTGCTGCTCTCTTACTTCATTAAAGGGACTGCGAGGTATTGAATACCTGGGATGGGAAGTGATAATGATGGAACAGCATCAAGAGCCAAGAAGCTGAGGCACAAACAATCCCCTTTTTGTCAAAAGGAGAAGAAACAAAACCATCCGGGTTTCCATCTTGTGCCCATTTCCATGTTTTGTGCCTGTTTGTGGTTCCTGGAGGCTTCGTGTTCACAAAGAAGGGCTGCCAGGCAATATTTATGGGTGTTTACCTCTCCCTGAAGCTGGGCAGCTGTCAAGCAGGAGTGACCATCCCAACTGAAGGCAAGGGCTGCTCCTCATGGCAGCCAGGGCTTTATCAAAGGCAGGCAGGATCATTAGTCCAGAGTCCAGACAGTATTTTTAGCTTTTTATGGCTCTCGAAGGCAGGTGGGTGGCAGGGAAATATTGTCTCTTGTGAGGGAAGCAGCTGCACTGGCAATTGTGGAGCCTGCAGGTGGGAAGGGGACTCTGGGATCTGCTCCTAATGTGTGATCCTGCCCTGGCAACCGTGTCCTGTGGGCACCTAGAGGTGGAATACACAGGTAGCTGCTCTTGGAGTTGGGTGCGGATACTGGGAATTCAACCTCAAAGCAGCAAATCCAACTGCAGCTCCAAAGTGCTTTAATCTCTTATTTTTAATGCTTCCTAGTTTAAAAACAAACAAACAAACAAATCACCAGGCCCAAAATACCCAAGTCCCGTGTGTGGTGTTGAGTGCTGTCCCATAATTAGATGAGGAGGAGGGTGCAGGTTATCTCAGGCTCCTGTTCCTCAAATGGTGCTTCTGCTGCTGTGTCCCAGTTCCCAAGGGAGCAGCTCTGGATGGCAAAGTGCCTGCTCATCTGAGAGGAGAAGAACCTGCCTGTGATTGTGGGAAAGGGTGAGGATTTGGAAAATCAGCCCGGGTTTAGCTGTGATCTATGGCTGAGTGCCAACATTGTCACATCTGCACACGTGCCCTTGGATCCACATCTCACCCCAAAGGCTTTGCGTGTCCTCAGACCATTCCCTTCTTCAGAGCTCTCAGAAAATATCCAGAAAGCTTGGATTTGTAACACCTGGATTTGGAAAACTGATTTTCCATTCTGTTCCTGCTGAACCATCGGTGAGGTGTGCAGGATGTTCTGGCCAGGGCCAGGCTTCTGTATTGGAAGCTGGAGCCAGAGGATGTGTAAATTCCAGGTCAAGCCCAGTCCAGGATCAGCACCTGGAGATGCTTTTCCACACAATTCCATGAGAGTTTTTGCTTAACTTCAGCTCTCTGACATCTTCTCTGTGCTGAGGGGTCTGATGGGGTTGGGACAGAGGAAGGGATCCCACAGGAATGAGGTCAGGCTGCAGGATGACTCCTCTGGATGAACTCCTGGCTGTGGGAAGGTCACTCTTCTGTCCTGGGCAAGCCCAGCAGCTCAGGCTGAGAAAATTCTACCTCCTGTGGCACACATCAAACCTGTGAGGTTTTGGAATGTTCCCTGATCCTCACAGAGGAGTGTGGCCACCTAAACAATGCACAGGAGAAACCTTTCCCTCCTGGCATGGTCAGCAGCAGCTAAATGCACAACTGACACAACTGTGTCTCCTCCCTCCTCCATCTTCCCGTGTTTTGGTGTCCAGAAAAACCTCCTGTTGTGGGTTTTGGATTAATAAATGGAACAAACTCATTTGCTCGGTGATCTCAGGGTGGAGGTTCAGGAAACAGGTCAGGCTTTTCTGGTGGATACTCTTATTCTGTCAGTGCTGGAGTTGTCTTCGTTTCTGAGCTGGCTGCAGGGCTGGGTGTGTTTGTGTAGGTGGTTCTCATGATCAGCTGCAGAATTCTAAGAGCCTCCCTCTGGAGCAAGAAGTTCAGGTCACTCCTGAGTTAAACCCAATTTTAGACAATAATGGGTTTAGCTGTTGGCTCAGTTCAAGTCAGTTCATGTTGGGCTGGGTGAGATTTAAGCAAGGAAAGGATCAGGAGTAGAGATTGGAGCAGGGCTGGGCTCCCCTGGGAATGGAAATTGTTCTTGGGGCTCTCCAAAGAGGGGAGGGCTGCTCCCAGCAGGAATCTGTGGGCAGAAGGTGGCTCCTCAGGGAATTTTCTGAAGAGGGGTTAAAGTTCACTCCTCTCCTTGCCTCATTACACAAATTCTCTGTGGGGCTCTGCACAACTGGAAGCTCCCAGAGTCAGACTGAGGCTTTAGGAGCATATTCATGGTCCATGGGGTGATGTACAATATAGAAGTAAAGGACAAAAATGAGCTGCTTGGAGAAGACTGAGACTTGTTCAGCTACAAAATGTTCCTGTGCTGAAGAACTCCGATAATCAGAAATATTTGGTTGGATGTAGCTTGCTTCTGGTTCAAAAAGGACTTAAACAAACTTAAATTTGGGCTCTGAGCTTATTTTGCAATTAAAAAGAACTATAAAAGGAAGACAGTTCAATCTTTCAGCCTTTTGGCTCAGTTTCCCCCCTCAAACACCCTGAAGCAGCATCCTTAAATAAAGTTTGGGCATGGGAGCTTAGGATGAAGGCTGTGAAAATGATTAAAGGGTTGAAGAAATGTCCATTCAAGGAGAAGTGAAAAGGCTGAGAGAGTTAAAATTAAGAACAAAGTCTCATAAGGGTGAGATAGATAAAGAAAAGCAGAAAGGAAATCATGTTTCCCTATCTATTTCGGTAGGACTCAAAAAGCATCAGCGGTGAAAATTAAGTTTTAGAACTTCTTCACTAATGGAAATATAATTAACTCATGGAAATCATCACAAGCCTTTGCTCCAGCTGAAATGGGCTGGTTTGGGTCTTGAGACCAAAGCAGCCTCGAGATCATCCTCAGATCCACCAGAAGGGAAATGGGGTTTTTTGAAGGGAGATGATTAGGCCTTTCCCTGGTGCTCCCTGGAATAAGTTAGGTGGAAATGTGAACAGGCTGTTTCGTAATTGTCCTTTCCTTTATCTTGTAATTCCTTCTGAATCCTGCGGGAGCCACGGCTCGGGAGCGGGATCCAGCCTGTTACAGCCTGACCCGGGAATACGACTTTGTCAGCTTAGACACGAAACATTATCAATAGGAGCGGTGCTGTTTCATCACTTCATGTCTGATTTAAAGATCAAACATCTTCCTGCTGCAGCTCAGACAGAAACTTCAATGCTGCAGTGCCGAGCGTGCCCTCCAACCCCGCGAGCCGCAGCCTCGGGAAAAGATCTGGGGCTGAAAATTGTCTCTCGTTTAAAATGGATCCCAGGAGGCTCCCGGTGATGTGGATGTCACTGGGATAAAGGAGGGCTGGTTTTGTAGGGGATGGAGGTCTGGCACCCTCAGACCTGGTGCTGCAGGGGTGTCACTGCTCCCTTTCCGTGCTGGAACATCCCCCTGACCTTGCTTCAGGAGGATTTCGGCCGTAGCCTCCCAACTTCGCTGCATTTGGAACGCAGGAGAAAATTCTGGCAGGTGAAATTATCTAATCAGAGGGTGGCCCTGTCCTCAACGAGGCTTCAGTCAGACCTGAGAGCTCGTCCAGCTGCCACAAGTCAGGCATGAAAGCTCTCCTGCTGGGGAGGAGCATTAACAAACCTCCCTCCCAGTGCCAAAGACAAATCTCTGCTGCTTCTCTGGCCTCCAGCGCTGGGAGAGGGGTGGCAGCCAAAGGCTGTGTGAGGTTGCAGGGAGTTATTTCCACTCTGGGAAGCGACCTGCACTCCTGGCTGCTGGTAGGAGGGTAACACCTTTCCTGAGGGTCATTAGAAACAGGCCTGGAGGAAAGATGAGGTGAATTCTTGGCTTGATAGAGACATGGACTGCTGAATCCTGGCTGCCCTGGCTGCAGGATGAAGTCTGAAGTCCAAAAAAACTCCTCACATTTCTTTTTAATCTCACTGTTTTCAGAAGTTCATATCCATGTGTTCCAAGTAAGTGATGCTGTATCTGTTCAAAACCATTTGGCTGATAACATACATAACATCATCACAGATCTCTGCAGCTTATCTCTGCTCTGAGAAATGTGCTGAAATGAAAAATTTTACCCTTCTTGTCTTCTGATGCCAAACCTCAGCCTTATTTACCCACTTCCTGGGCAGAAGCATTCCAAATTCCTGGAGTTCTGTGGCCAAACTTACCTCCTGGTCTGGCTGGATGAATCCTGAACTTCTTTAAATATCTTGTTCTGTAATAATCAATAAAGTACCAAAATTGGATAGATACAATAAAAGAGGATTTGGAAATGCCCAGCTTGGTTACCAGTTGTACAGACAGGACCATCCCAAGCCTATTTTTAAAAATTTTTAATTTTTTTTCACTCTCTGGTTACAACTTTAAAGCCAGTTATAACAAATACAAAATGATGGTAACCCCTGCCTTTCACAAAGGGTGAAAAGGACAAAGGAAGGTTTGCATGATCCAATTTCTTGTTTTAATTGAAAGCATGGAAGAATAGGGGACGGTGGGAGCAGTTAATGCTGTGTCTGAGGCAGATCCACAATAATGCAGGTCTGGTTCTCTTCTGGAGCAGATTGGGCAAAGGATGAGATTTTGGGTGTGCTGTTTTTCTCTTCTGCTCGTGTCTTTGGCTAATAAGGAATTTCAGGCTGTTTCTTTTCCCTTTGTTTCCACATTTCCACCTCTTTAAAAATGAAGGCAGCTCTGGTACCTGACGGTAACGTACTCGTGAAGGAGGCTGGCTGTCAGCACTGAAAAGTAGTGAGTTTAAAACCTCTCAAAAGAAGCAAAAATAAGCCTTTAAAAATGTTAAAATGAAGTGTGGGGAACTTGAATCAGAAGTAAAGGAGATGGTAACAGCATCATCTTCTAGAAATCATCAGCTAGAAATCTTGTAGCTGCTCACTCACAGTGAGTGGGAGACTCTTGCACGGAGCTCGGCGTTCGTGTTCCACGGGGAATGTGTTAAATCCACGGCGTGGCACAGGCAGAGCTGCAGCTGTGGGTGTCTGGCAGAGCTGAACCCCAGGCAGGATTGGACCTTTGGGGGAGGTGAGATGCTCTGAGTCAAAATGTCCCCGAGGGCTGCCACTGGCTCGTGGTGTGAAAACAAGGGGCTGCACCTCGGATGGAGAGAGGGGAACGTCCTCCATGGCAGAGTCATGCTCAGGGTCATGTCCTGGCTTTGAAATGCTGCAGTCATGGGTTGGTTTTCAAAAGCTGTGGCTCCTGAAGGGAAGGGAGAAGTTGGGAGTGTTTTCCTGGTGCCTCTCTCCACAGAAGGAAGGGGCTCTAAAGATTTGCTGCAGCTGAAGCCTCCCGGGGGACCAGCAGTGCTGAAGCCACAGCTGTGACCTCGGGTCAGGTTCAGCTCTTTGGGTTTCAAAGGCCACATCTGAGCAATCAGCTGAGGCCTGCTTGACATAAAGGTGCTCAGGGGACAAAAGCAAACAAAATTTGTATTTATTTTTCCTTTTTGAAACCTGGAAGCCCTCCAGCTCATCAAACAGCACTTCTGCCTCTGATCCCTCTAGGGCTGCCCTCTGATCTGGCTTGTGTGGGAAGGATGAGAAACCCTTTCCTTGTAACTACAAACCTCTGGTGTCCCTCTGTGAGGACTGGAAAATGCAGAATTAGTGTCTCTTTTCCTCAAATCAACCTTCTCGTCCATTAGCAGGGATGGAATAGCCCCCCTGCATCTTTGGAAACCTTTGTTCCACAGGAGGAAGGTTTGGGTGAGGCTTAATTTCCATCTAATAGCCTGTTAAAATCTTCACATGGTTTCTTGGAGAATGCCATTAAGAATCAATTACATTAATGGGGCTCAGTTGGAGTTGTGCTGAAATATGGATGGGATCAAGGAAAGTGACTTTGCAAAACAGGGTCCTTGGTGCTGCAGCCATTTATTCCTCTTGATCTTCCCAGGTCTCTGTGTGGACCAAACCTGCCCCTGGACGTTGTCAGCTCTGCAGAAGCTGAGCTTGTTCAGGGATAAGGGGTCAGTGTCATGAACTGTGGTGTAAAGCCACTGCCAGGGGGGTTAGGAGGGAGTAATTCCCTTGCCCTGGTAGAGATGGTGCTGGACTGCTCGGTTTAAAATCACCCCAGCAGCACTGGAAGCACCAGGAGATCCTCCAGGCCTTGTTCACCCAACTGCAGAGCCTGATCTGACACCTCAGAAGCGTCTGGGACTCTGCTGCTGACACTGCAGAGTGTCCACGAGCTTGTCATGTGACAAAGGGCCTGGAGATGTGAGAGGATGGAGAGAAAGAACTTTCTGTCCATGGCTGCTGGGTTGTAGAACTGATTATAATGTGGGCTGTGAAAGAGGATCCTTATCCATGGACTGAAGAAGGTGACAGAGAGAGGCTGGATGTCCTTGCAGGAGAGGGGCATGGAAAGGTGAGTCCTGTGCTGAGACTGCTCAGGGCCTTGTATGAAGATGGGATTGAGAGGTCACTGTCCACTGGAAGGTCACTGTCCACCCAGAGACCACTGTCCACAGAGAGGTCACTGTCCACTGTGAGGTCACCATCTACTGGGAGGTCACTGTCCACTGTGAGGTCACTGTCCACGCAGAGAGGTCACTGTGCACCCAGAGACCACTGTCCACAGAGAGGTCACTGTCCACCAAAACGGTCACTGTCCACCGAAAGCATCACTGTCTACCAACAGGTTACTGTCCACTGAGAGGTCATTGTCCACCCAGAGGTCACTGTCTACCCAGAGGTCACTGTCTACCCAGAGGTCATTGTCTACCCAGAGGTCACTGTCTACCCAGAGGCCACTGTGCACTGCCCCTTCCAGGGGGTGCAATCTGATGGGTGCCCCACTGCTCAGGGCTGTTCTGCAGGGGCAGAGCCACGGCCTCCCCACACAGCTCGTGTTTGGCAGTGGTGGGACCATTGCTTTGGTCCTGCTGCTGGTGTAGGAAGTGTGACTGGAGCTGGGATTGCAGTGAGTGTGCTGGGAAAGCTCTGCCCAAATCCTTGAGGTGTTGGGATGAGGGGTTCAGGTGGGGTTGGGAAGGAGCCTGTAGTGGCCACAGTGACTCAGGGTGAAGAAAGCTCAAGAGAGGGACAGAGCCAAGGCCTTGGTGTGTGTCTGTTCTGTACTTTCCATCATACTTTGAGCCTCTTGGATCATCCTCTTTGCAGGGATGTTTGTAGACAGGGATCTGTGGAATCCAGCTTCCTTGTGCCAGTGTTTCCAAACGCTGCATGGGCAGCTCAGCTGCAGGAGTGGCCTGAGGGGCTGAGCCGTGAGGCAGAGCCCTGTGGTGTTTGTTTGCCAGGCACTGCATGGGTGTCTGAGGTGCAGGGAAAGCCTCAAGCGTTGGGTGCTGCCTCTTGTCCATGAGAAACTTGTGATTTACAAGAGCTCATCATCCCCAGACTCATGAGGTCATACCTAGGTTTGTTTCTCTCTTTACAAATGAGGTGCTTGAGCAAAACCAAACCAAACCTTTAAAAGACGTAAATCAGAAGTGGGGTGAGCATGCCCCTGGCTCCTCTGCCTCGCTGAAGGACTCAAGTGCAGCTGAAGAGAACTCCCCGCTGCCGGAGCCGGGGCATTGACGCAGGCGGCAGGCACAGAACTGCTGAGCTGGTACCCTTCAGCAGAGCTGCATCCCGGGCAAGGGCTCCACTCTGATCACCCTGAACATCCCAGGGCTGGGATCTCAGCTGGCACCCGAGCTCCGGGGCCGCCTGCCCTGCCTTGGCACCGCTGCCCTGCTCCTCGTGCTGCCTGCGGAGCGGCCGGGGCTTGGCGCGTGCCCCGCGCTGCAGACCCCGCAAGGTGACTCCATGGAAATGACTCTTGGGATGCTGGGCTCGCCTCTGGAACTGGAGGCTGGAGAGCCGTGCCTTTCTCCTCCGTTAGGGAACCTGCGTGGAGCCCGTGCTGGATGCAGAGCCTCTTCCCCCGTGATTTTGTTAAATCCAAACCCACCTCATCCGGCCCGAGCTGTGTGTGTGTGGAGGATCTGTAAATCCCCGAGCTCAGGCTTGGCGTAACCTTGGAGCAGAGCGATGGGAAGGGCGTTGCTGGAGACCAGCCCCAGCCAGGCTTACCAGTGCCTCGTTCTTGGAAACGAGCTGTGTTTCAGGCAAATATCCGGGAGCCGGGGATTTTTTTTTAGCCTGTCTCTTGCTGTTCATTTTCTCCCTGGCACTGGGACTGCAATTCCAGGAACCCTGGCTATACTTGAAAGTGCTTCTCAGACAGGGATAAAAGTAATTAAACCTCTCAGCTTTCTCCTTTTTTTTCCTTTTCTTTTTTTCTTTTTTTTTTTTTTTTTTTTNTTGGACTTATTGTAGTTTTTCAAAGGTGGATTTAAGACGGGGACAAAATGTACGGGCTGAGCTCTGCCAGCCTGTTCCGGCATGGAGCAGGTGAACGGGAGGATGAAGAGGCTCCTCCATGAAAGGGCTCCAGAGCTGCTCCTGGAGCAAGCAGAGATGGTTGGCTGCTGCCAGGTGCAGCCTTTCTTAGCCTCATTTCCCCTCTCCTCCCCACGTAATTAACTCGTTAAATTTAGCTGTCTGAGAGGTATGGAAATGCGTGTGGTGCAACCGCTTTGGTTGTGCAAATAACCGTGATTTCGGCTTCCGTGAAAAATCAAGGGAATTGTTTCATGCCATGCAGAAGCACTGAAAGAACTGAGTTTCATATGAAAAGCAGATTAAAAAGGCAAGAAAATTGGGGAAAATGAAGAGTAATGTTTTTGTCTAATCTGGATTATGATGATTTCAAGCTTTTAATGTTCTCAATTTTAATTTTTTAACTTCAGTTTTATTTGGGAAATTAAACTGTGACATCCTTTCAAGTAGAAAAGAGCAGACTGTAAAGGTTTCCATTTAATGATGTTGGCACACAAAATGTTCTCCATGCTCCCTTTCTTCAAGGAAAGGTTTTGGCAAACTTGGCTTGAGTTACTGAAGTGTTGTGGTTGACCTAAATCCAGGGGGAATGTGTGTGGGGGAATTCAATAAGTACTATCCAGCACAGTTTCTCTCCTGCTGCTGTGCTACTCAATCAGCTGGCAGATGGAGCCAGCTGAGAGTCAGAACATCCTTAAAAATGCACTTTTTGGATGAAATGTTTTCTCTGTTAATAACTCTTCCTGATTGCTCTGTGCTTACCCCTGTGGAGGGATGGCCCAGCCTGCAGAAACTGAATGTGAACTTACTTAGGTTAATTTTAGGGTTGCATCCCAAAGCTGTGGCCACAGTTGAGATGTTTTTGATCTATCACAGAATTATTTAAGTTGGAAAGGACCTCTGAGATCATCAAATCCAACCTGTGACTGACCTCCCCCTGCTTGTCACCCAGCCCAGAGCACCGAGTGCTATGTTGAGGTGTTCCTTGGACATCTCCAGGGATGGGGACCTCACCACCTGCCTGGACAGCCCTGTCCAAAGTTTAATCACCCTTTCTGTGAAAAAATTCCACCTGATGTCCACCCTGAGCCTCCCCTGGCCCAGCCTGAGGCCGTTCCCTCTCCTCCTGTCCCTGTTCCCTGGGAGCAGAGCCCGACCCCCCCGGCTGTCCCCTCCTGTCAGGGAGTTGTGCAGAGCCACAAGGTCCCCCCTGAGCCTCCTTTTCTCCAGGCTGAGCCCCTTTCCCAGCTCCCTCAGCCTCTCCTGGGGGCTCCAGCCCCTTCCCCAGCCCCGTTCCCTTCCCTGGAATTGCTCCAGCCCCTCAATGTCCTTCTTGTTGTGAGAAGCCCAAAACTGAGCACAGCACCTGAGTGCTGAGCCCAGGGGGAATTTTATGGGTCCCCATCTGCTGAGGAGCTGGGCTGTCCTGAGCCAGCCTGCCCTGCCCATTCCTGATGGAAAAAGCCCTTGGCTGTGCTCATTTGTGGGGAGGGTGAGAGGCTGTTGATGGAGCACACGGAGCAGGTGAGCTCAGCTCAGGTTGGGCCTGGTTCCTCCTGTGCTCCCGGGGTGCACGTGGCCTCCTCACCTGTTAAACATTAACTTTCCCTTGCACACACACCTGTCCCTGAGCCCTCAGCACCTGTGCACGCAGCACACACCTGATGGAGCCTGTCCCAGCTCTGTTTGCTCCTGTGGGGTACAGCACGTGGGGAGGAAGGCTCCAGGTCTCCCTCATCCTGAGCATGAATGGGAGGAGATGACCCTCCTGGGAGCACAGAAATTCTCAGTTGGGATAATCCTGGAGCAGAGACACCTCACCAGGCACCTCGTCCATCCCCAGGGGGTTTTGTCCAGGTGCAAAGCAGACCTGGTGGCCCAAACCCATTTTCTGCTCAGCAGTTTGTTGGCAGTGGGGCAATGCTGGTGTTAACCAACATTGCCTGGCTCTCTTTGATCACCCCCACACTTCCCTACCGGGCTCCAGTTTTGTTTGAGGTGGCAGAAGGGATTGTTGTAATCTCATTTCCCATCTTTATTGTTCAGTGCACAGCCCTAAGTCTTATTTACAGTCTCATTCAAACCATGGGCTGAACATGGGAAGCGTCATTTCCTTCCTGGCCTCGTTTTTATGGACCCCATTGCCACAGCCTGGGAGCCTCACACCAACATTAACTCAATTTCACAGCACCCCTGTGAGACACACTTTGATGTTTCCTATTTTATGGTGCAAAGGGAGGTATAGGAATATCAAAGACAAAAGTAACCATTAATTTTCACTTAATACCTTCAAAACCTGTTTTTGGGAATAGCAATAGGCTCATTTCTCTGGCATGGACTCGTTCCCTGACAAGTTTTAAGGCACCAATCCAAACTGGAAGATTTCTAGGGCTTCTCATGAACTCACACCACAGCTTCCTTATGGTTTTCCTTGATTTACTTTGAAAACTCCACCTAAAAGCAGAAAACTCTACCTAAAAGTAGAAAACTTTAAACAATAAGAAGAGGTGGGAGTGTGTGGCTTTAAGCCTGTTGGTAACTTGACGTATTTCTCATCTCATGATGCACATAGGAAATAAAATCCTGTAGATGATGGTGGCAAAGAACATCCTCGTGGACATTTTAGCTTAAAGCTGGCAGTTTATGCAGCTTGGACTGACTGCTCATCTGAAACTTTCTACCACCTATCCCATCACTGAGCCCTCTTTGCCATCAAAAGTGTATTTTGAAGTTGCTGCTGGCGGAGCTGTGCTGTGGAGGAACAAACCTGGCGGCATTATTTCTTCCCTTGGTGTATCTGTGCCTTAGGAGGAAAATGTCCAAGAATAATTGAGATGAATCAGGTTTCTATATGTGGCTTTTTTTGAATATTTAACATCTTAGATCTTGTGAAGCGAAAGGGGCAAGGAACAAACGCTGTTTATTTTTAGGGCTGGGGAGTGCATGAAGCTGCTGGCCTAGATCCTCTACTCCTTCCAGGAGGAGCAAGGCAGAAAACAACCAGGAACTGAGCGAGTCTTCGTGTGATGGGCAGGATTTCTTGTGTCTGTTTGAGCTGATAAAAACCAGTTGGTTTTCATGTTGAGTTGTTTGAGATGTGGAGGGAAAAACCAAAAAAGGAATCATGAGAACTTTGAATAAAACCTCTTCACTCTCTGGTTTTATTTCAGTTGTCCAAACTGAGAATTGTCTAAATACTTGAAAAGGATGAAAGTCAATAAAGTAAGGGAAGACTTTCTCCCTGTCTCCACCTCTTCCCCCATTCAACACTGGGGTTATGACTTGCTCAGGAGCTATTCCAGTGTTTTGCTTTTCCCAGCTGCCACAATATGGAAATCTTGGCAGTTTTGAGGGCTCTCCCTCTTTCTCTCCTGTTCCCTGTGCCATTCCTGATGCTTTGCACTGGTTCCAGTGAAAATTCACCTTCATTATTGACCTGCCCTCAGAAATCCAGCTGGGTTTAAACAGCCCCCAGATAAACCCCTAGTTACAGGTTGGGGAAAAGTCTGTGTTTGCAGTGCATTTCTTACTGGGAGATATTGCTGTTACTTTAAGATTAAAAATAATTGCAAGATATACTGAAAAAATAGAAATAAGTGGGGTGAAAAACTGTTCTTCAGCCGAGACTGAGAATGGAAAATTTCCACCCAAAAGAAGAATATTTCTGGAAATGACAACTCAATGGAAACATAGTTGTCTAATGCATTCACTGTTAAGTGAACATTATTTATATTGCAGGAGAGAAACACAATGTGGCAGAAGTTATTTGGTTGAAAAAAAAATAGAAAATCCATGAGCAGACATTCATCATTTGCAAGTGGGGAGCCTGGGATACAGATGAGCTAAAGGATGAAGGCTCCAGACTCTTGCTCTTGTAATTTGCATTTTGTTGGTATATATAAAATGAAATGAGGTTTATATTTGTTTCAAGCAGAAGTGCTTAGCAGGCATAGGAAAAGCTGTCTGCAACGTTAAGCATATATTCCAAGTTTTCTTGGAACAAGATCGTTAGGAGGAAATAGCTACTCTTTTTCTATTCTTGCTGAGGTAGGATCATGTTCTCTCCACTGTTTAATAGCAAGTCTAATGCCACTTTGGAGACTCTTTTTTGGAGAGGCAGCACATTCTCAGCCATGTGATCCTGCAATCTGCAGTTGTTTTGGGGTAATACTTGGATACTTCTTGCTCCAAAGGGGAGATGGAAATCCCACCTGATTTGGGCTGACTTGTGGGACTGACAGGGGAATTAAATTCTGGGACAAATCTACACAAGGGTTTTATTCTTCCTTCGCTTTATTCATCCCTTCTAGGGCTGTTGTAGCAGTTTGGGCTCTGCAGTCGTGTGTGCTGCTGTTCCTGTAGGCTCTGGGTGTGTTCCCAGGACCTACAGCTCCAAGGATTTTGGTGTGTCAAATTCTGCATGGAGAGTGTGATGGGAAGGTGAGGGAGCTCCCAGTGCTCCTCCTCTTTCCCATCTCAATAATATTGTGGTGTGCAAGGGAAGTTTTCCAGCACATCCATCCATCCATCCTACAGGCTCTGGGATGATAACTTGGCCCTGTGCAGCTGCTTTTTCAGGGGTCACCACCTCTGGAAAGAACTTTTGCTTTTGCCAGTGAGAAGGGCAGAGGTTTAGGGTTTACATTTTAGCAGTTTGCTGTGGGTGACAGATCATTAACGGTCTTATTGCTGATTTCAGTGGGTTTCAGATCAGATCCCAAAATCCTTTGGCCATGTTGTAGCACGGATTCCCCAGCTCAGAGTTCCTGTATCCCATGGAATTATTCCCTCAGCAATAAAGAGAGCCAGATTGACAGCTAAAATATTTTCTCTCTTTGTAATGACTTTTTAACATTCAAAATTTATGGGTCTCTTGATGCCCATAAAACACAGCAAGTCTATCCTCTGTCCCATTCCAACATCACTTGCCTAAATTTGAATCCATCACTTTGAAATGATTTCATTGCAAATGGGGTGCACGATGAATAATGGAATATCTTGAACCCTACTAACTTCAAATTAATGTCCTTTACTGCCAAGTAATTACCGTCCCATAAAGGAATCCTTTGTGCCTCTGGATGAGGCTTTCTAGTCCCTCATGCCCCAAAGTCCTTCAAACTGTCCCTTTCAAGCTGGTCTGAACCAAAAATATACAAGGACTGTGGCTCCTGATAAGTTTTTAGCCCTTTAATTGGTTTTGTGGAACTGTTGGAGGCTGGGAGTGTGGCTGGAGCACATCTCTGGATGACTTTGTCCTGGACACCAGAGCGATTTGCAAGAGCCCTGTTGCTTTTGAAGGCTCAGCCTGGCACGTGTGACATCAGCTCATTCTTGACCCTCCTGGAGCAAAAACCAGATTGTCATGGTAATTTTTTTTTTGCAAATATATTCTAGCTTGTCCTTATGGCTGCGAGTGGGTGCCTCAGGAACATCTCAGGACAGGAATTTTGATGCTGAAAGGAGAGGAAGAGCTCCAGCCCTGGGCTAATGTAGCTCCTGTCCTTCTGCCTGCCAGGTCCATTTCTGTTTCTCAGTGCCCCCGGCACAAGGATGGGAAATCTGACCCCGCATGTTTCATGTGAGAAACAACTGGTGGCAACGAGCATCAGGAATTTTCAATCTGCTCCCTTCCAGGAAAGCCTTTTCTCCCACTTCACCAGGGCTTTGTTCTTGATCTTGCTGAATTCTAAAATTGCTCTCTTGGCTGCAGATGAGTAACTGACTCTGGTGTCTCAGAAGCCTTACCAACATGAGTATCTCCCCAGTTTCTAGGATGCTCTGTCTGTCTTACACACTAACCATCAGACTTATCCCTGTTTCTCCTTTTGTGGTTCTCACCATTAGATTTTTCAATTTGTTAATTTTTACAGTGTTATTCAATCTGTTCTATACAAATCTGAGCTCTGTGATGGGGCTTTTTACATCTTATCATTCGTTACAGAAAGATCAAGAGTACAAAGTCACACAGACAAGTTCCCTTTATCCCACCCAGGGCATCTAAGGATGCAGAGGGATGGACAAGGTTTGTGGAGTGAACTGAACCTGTTTGTGGGCTAATGAATCTGCTCATAATTACTGCATGTCGTAATGACTCCTTGGTGCAGAATCCTCAAGAAAAATCCACCCCAACCTGAAGGACCATCAGTCAGTGTCATTAAACGGGCCCTGACCCAATCAACCAGAGCTATTTAAAATTTAAATATAATCTCTTGGGTGTCTGTCTCCTCATGAATCTCTGGAGGCTGCAAATCTGCCTTAGTTCTTCTAACAGAAGATTTTAAAAGAGGTTTAACTCCTTCCTCTCACACTTAGGATCTTAAGCGAGATGGCCCTGATGATCTAAATGAATAGATGTGCTGCTCTTGGGTTATGTCATCTTTATAAGGGCCATTTAACCCCCTTCTGCTTTTTCTGCTGGACCAAGGGAGCTCGTCAAAGGAAAGGGTCAAGGAACTGGATGCAGAGAATTGGTGCCACCCTTGGAGCTGTCCTCGCCAGGCCCCAGCCTGAAATATCTCCGATGACACTGAAAGACTCCCCGCAGGGCTCTGGGCACCAGGATGGATGAGGAGCCTTGGATTAAATGATGATTAAGTGCCTAATGAAATGGGATGAATGAGGTGCTGCCAGGCAAGAACTCCTCCATTATCACAGCTGACCCCAGGCCAAATTTCCTCCGTTTCCCCGTCTGTAAAAATGGAAATTTATTATGTCATGAGTTAAGGGTGAAGTTGTGTCTCAGAAACCTTCTTGCTCTGGAGAGCAGAGAGCACCTTACTGTTCACAGCTCCTGCCCAAGTAATCATGGGATCATAGAATAACCTGGGTTGGAAGAAGCCTTAAAACCATCTTGTTCCACCCTCTGCCATGGGCAGGGACACCTCCCACTGTCCCAGGGTGCTCCAAGCCCCAGTGTCCAACCTGGCCTTTGGCACTGCCAGGGATCCAGGGGCAGCCACAGCTGCTCTGGGCACCCTGTGGCAGTGTTTTACCTCCCTCGTAATAAAAAACTTTTCCCCAATATCCCATCTAAACCTACTCTCATTCCCCCTTGTCCTGTCACTCCACACTTTTGGAAACAGTTCCTCTCCGTCTTGTGAGCTCCCTTCAGGCCCTGCAAGGCCACTCTGAGCTCACTCCAAAGCTTCTCTTCTCCAGGCTGAACACTCCCAGCTCTCCCAGCCTTTCCTCCCAGCAGAGCTGCTCCATCCCTCTGATCAATGAGGAGACCCATAACTACCCTGCTGCTGATATTTAGTAGAAGCTTTCAGGAAATGGCCTAAGACAGGAAGCAGCTTTTTCCTTGGACTGAAATCCCCTGTGTGAGCCATGTATTGAATCCAATTGCTCCCCAAAGATCCCCTGAGTCAGTCTCTATGAGGCCTGGGGGGGATGGACACACTTCCAGCCTCCCTGCATCGTCCATCAAGGAGCTTGAAGTAGCTGAGAAAGAGATGGTTATTGAATATCTCATGAAAGATGAGACAGAAACACAACTATTACCCATCTTTGAGGAGAGAAAATGAAGGAGGGAGTAGTAGAGGAGTAAGCAAAGAACAAAACCACAGTTGCCCTGGTGTTTGGTTTAGGGAGCTGCTTTTTTAGGGCCAGGAAGGGGGGTGGGTACAGAGCCTGGTAAATTCTCCCTCCCCTGGCACTCACAGGGCAGTTCAGGGCAGTTCACTGCACATCTTCCCAGTGCAGACAGAAAAGAGAGGCCCTGGCCCAGCAGGGTCATGGAGCCCACTTGGCATTTCCAGCCGAACTGGCATTTTGTAGTCCTGCCCTCCTGGCAGTGACACATCTTAGACCTCCCCCCTAAGCCTTCCCTGCACCTTCAATTGCTTGTTTTCTTCCTGCTGGATCCTCAGAGCCCCACAGGACACTGGGAACAGCTCCCTTCCATCCACCCTGGTGGCTGTAGCCATGTGCTACGTGATGGGATTGTTCCAGCTGGTAAAACATCCTGGGATCATTTCCCACAGAGGGGCTGAACATGTCCGGGATCAGGATTGTTAAATCCAAGGTGTTTTACCTGGACAGTTTGGTTTTACATAAAATCAATTACTCTCTGAGTGGATGTTGGGGAAAATGACCCATTGCAGGCTGAAGGAAGAATCCCTGGCTCTCAGAAAAGCTGTCAGCAGGAACTTCTTGTAAAGGAAACATGGAAATCTGAGAGGTGAAATCAAGAAGTGGAAATGTGGTTTCTAATGGAAAACTGCTTTATTTCTTCTCTGTCTTTGTACAAGTGTTATCTGTGGGCCTCAAACCCTGCAGGAAACATCTCTGACACTTCCTGAAGGAGCATGCTGGTCCCTTCCCCTCCTCTAAAGAGGAAAAACAAAGGAGGGACATAAAAAAAGTGCATTGAAAATGGCTCCACGGCAGTGACAGACACCCGTGGTGTTCTTCTGGAGAGTTTGTTTTCTGGAAGGGATTCTTGCACAACCAGTTGATTCCTGTCCCCTCCTGGATGATGTTATTGAGTCTTGAATGCTGTCCCAGTCAGGCAGAAATATCATCTGTGACTCTGATCTTGGTCCATGGTGTAAGTCATGGGCATCAAGAGAAACTTGTCCTCCACCTGGTTGAGGGTAGAATCACAAGAGCCTGGTTTTCCTGCATTCTATTTTTTTTCTGGTTACTTTGCACCAAATATTGAATGATCTTTTATTTTAAGGGAAGCTAGGGATCTCCCTGAGATTGTTCTAAGTGAGCTCTACAACCTCCTTCATCTAAATTTTAGTCTGGGAGCAGCCGAGGTGGCACTTTCTGCCCCTTTGTGCAGATGGATTGTCCAGGAAACCCTCAGGAAAATCCTGGTGAATCAAAGTGGAAAATATTGACCTGAAACAGCAAAAGGTCACAGCAGTGAGGTGGGAGGGACAGGGCCAGATGGACAGGGCTGCTCTGAAGGGCTCAGAATGGGTGGGCCCAGGTGATTTCCTCGAAGCTGTGGATCCTGGTTCATCCAGAGGGGCTGGAAAGTGGATCTTGGGGTTGATGTCAGATGATTCAGCTGGGCCTGGTGGCTGGAGGTGGCTCAGGTGGGAAATGACAGGAGCTCTGGCCGTGGGCGTTTGAGTCGTGTGGCGCTGGCAAGGCTGAGCCTCCTCAGCTCAGGGATCTTCTAAAGACAGGCCTTACCTGGGGAAAGAAAATAGTGCCTTTGCCAATTTCATGGAAATTTAGTTTGAAACGAGCTGGATTTTCAGGTGATGATGTTTTACAGGTTTGAGTGCTGGGAGTTTGACACGAGGTTGCTCTAAGGCTGTTGGCTCTTGGCAGGGAGAGGCAGCAAAGCTCTCTCAGCTGGGCTGTGACCTTCTCCAGGGCCTGGGCCACCCCAGGTCTCCTTCACCCTCATTTTTTAAACTCTGACATGTTCATTAAGAGATGTTTGCAATTTGTTCCAGCCCTTTTTGCTGAACAAAGGGCTCTGCTGAAGGCCAAACAGCCCATTAAGAGCATGCACAGGGAAAAAAGTAACACCATGAAGAAATCATGAGATGTCTTTTTTAATCTCTTAATCCATTTGGTGAAATATGGATGTTTCAAGCCAAAAATGGAGAAGGAAGAAAATTGAAAGTGTTTCATTCTGAAATATATTGCTTCTATGTACTTGAAATGCTTCTTTTGACTTTATGCTTGGAAATAGCACGGATCTAAACTGTAAATAAAAATTAATTAAGTGACTCAGACACCATAAATCTGTTACCTTCCGATCAAATGAAATATCTGGTTGGCCTAAGGTGGCTTTTCTCGGATGCTTTTTGCCTGGGAAAGCACAATGGCTGCAAATGGCCTTTCACTGGTGTCCCTGCCCACGGCATGGGCCTGGAATGAGATGGGCTTTAAGGTCCTTCCCAACCCAAACCATTCTGTGATCCTGTAAAATGATTTTCTCCAGTTCATTTGGATCATCCAGCTGAAAAGTTTGTTTGGATCATCCAGCTGAAAAGTTCCCTTGTCCAGCTCCAGGTGGCAATGATTATTTTTTCATGTTGTTTCTGCACTCAGAGGTACAGTCCCCCCTCAGGAAAGTGTCAGCAATTAGGATTTTCCTCTGCCAATCCCCTCTGAAATGCATTCCTCTTGGATCAGAAGGGATCTGCCTCGGGAAGACCTTGGCCCTGTCAGGGAAACACGGCCAAGTAAATAGAGAACCAGGAAATGAAGATAATTTGTAATTGAGAGGATTTGTGTCCCTTGCACCAAGCCCTGAAAGGGATTCTGGGAAGCATGATATAAAAAAGAAGAAGCTTTTATTCTGCTTATCTGGGCTGTCTTGAAGCTTTTTTTTTTTTTTTGGGAAGGATGTTGATAGGAAAAAATATTGTTATGCAAAGCTTTGTTGTGTCTGTGGCCTGTAATTCCAGCAGGAACACCTGGAATAAACCCAATTCCTCAGTGCAGCATTTGGGCATTGCTGGTGGCAGGTCCTGGCTGTTAAATTCAGTTGAAAACATCTGAAGGGGCCACTGAAAGAGTTCAGTCCTCAGAAGGAAACAAGAAAGGGATGGTGAAAGGTTGTGGATCTCCTGCCAGCATTTTCCTGGAAAACACGGAGCGTTACCGGCAGGTTTTGTGCAACAAAGAGAAGCTGGAGTAGGCTTCAAACACAGGAAATCACAAAGGGCTGCAGCCAGGGAGGGGGTGAACCCCAGGCAGACAAGAAGCAGGAAGATGCATCTCCAAACAAAATTCCCAGGGGATGGAAGCACAGGTGGCTCTTGCTTCACAGAGACCTTGTATTTTCTCTTTTTTTCTCAGGCATAAGTTTGAAAAAAACTGACTCTGCACTGGTTATCTCAAGTTTAAGATGTTTAGAACAAGGAGAATTCCTATCCTCAGGCCTCCCTGTTCCTCCCGGGGTAAACAAACTGCTGGAGAGGCACTTGAAGGTTTCATTTGATTTCAGTTTTCCTTCCTCAGCCTCTGTGCTGATGATCCAGCGGGCCATGGAAGTTTCCCCAGTTCTCCTTGGATTGCAGTGAAGTTGTAAGAAAGTTTCTTTCTCTTCATTTTATCCTTCACAAAACGCTCTGAAGCTTTAATGCTCGTTCAGAAGCCGTGGCTCATAAAATGGGGCTTTGGTGAGGAAGAGAAGGAATGATTTTGGAGGAAGAAAACCCCTTTCAGAAACCACCCCCTCTGCCAAAGCAAGGATTCACAGGTCCCCTCTGCCTCTCCCTGAGAGGGAAAAGGAGCTGAGTGAAGAAAAAGCAGTGTTTTCCAAATTCCTGGCTGGAGTGAGTGTGGCAGCTGCCAATCACCTCCACGAGTGCTGTATTCCCATTTCCTTTTCTCTGGTGTTTTTTGGGCTCTGAGCTGTGCAGGATTCTCTTACAGCTTTTTTGTTACTCCTCTACAGAACAATCTGCCCAAGATGGCCCTGGGCCAGTCGTAGGCCAGTCCTGGAAGCCCTGAGGCAGGAGAGGAGCAGCTGGGCCGTCCCTCCTTCTCCAACACGGCTCTACCTGGGATTTCCTCTGCCCTCAATGTGTGCTCAGTCAATATTTACAGAGTTTGTTGTTGCTGTTTTGAGCTGGGAGGTTTGATGTGTTCATCCTGTCATTGCTCAGCGGGTGGAAGCAGATCTTCTCTCTGGGTGTTTGTCCCACCAGGACAGACCAGGACAGGTTTCATCCGATTCAGGAGGAGGAGCCTAAAATACTGTTAGAAATTTGAGGGTTTTCCCATGGTTGTTTTTCCCCGCCCCCAGGTTTAATCAGTTGTATTCCCCATCCAGGACCAAGAGCTTCTTCCATTTCACACTGGATATTCCAAGGAGGAGCCATTTCTAGAGCTGTTAAGGTGGAAAAGTATTTTTTTATACATGGAATCGTAGATGGTTTGGGTTAGAATTGTTCCATGCCCTGCCATGGGCAGAGACACCTCCCACTGTCCCAGGCTGCTCCAAGCCCCAGTGTCCATCCTGGCCTTGGGCACTGCCAGGGATCCAGGGGCAGCCACAGCTGCTCTGGGCACACACTCCGTCCCCCTTCCACTGTCTCTGAGTGCTGTTTCCCAGTGTTCCAAAATTCAAAGCATCTGAAAAGGGATTTTAATTGAAGTGAATTTCTTGTTACAGTCCTTCAGCAGAAGCAGGCTCTGTCCTGGGTAATCTCACCTTCCAATCATCACATCTGAAATATTTTAATTTAAGAAATTATTACCTAACATTTCATTTCATTAACCTATTTATTCCCATTTGTAAAGAGCCCATAGATGATCCAGGCCTGTATTTTACTCGGTCCTATACAAACAGGGATTGGATCTGAAACCAATTAGAGGCTTAATTTCAACCTGTGGGACAGTTGTCAATCTCTGCTTTGCCAGACAATCTGGCTCCTTTCTCCAGCACAATGGCTCCACGTCTGGATTTTGGGAATGGGATTCAGAAGAAATGAAGCTTTCATGTAAGGCTGTAATTGTTGCATCTCCTCTGGCAGGAAACATCGGTTAGCACTGATGGAAAATGTGTTAATGGCCCAGAAAAGTGGGTGTGAGGGTGCAAGGGTGAAAATCTCACAGAATTAGTGAGATTAGCTAAGGATTTCAGGAGTGGGGACCAAGCAGGCAGGATGGGAGCAGGAGAAATCAGTGCTGACAGCCATGGAAAGACAGCTCACACCATTGAGGGGATAATTCAAGTTTCTGGATGATAAATGCGCCCTAAGGGAGTGGTAACTGTGGGCAAAGGGGTGAGAGAGCCAAGTGGAAAACCTCCTCAATGCCTGGCAATAGTGAAAACAGTAATAAAATAAGTAAAAATAGTAATAAACCCATTAACATTACATTGGGCTAAAAAAAATACGTCAATGTATCAGCAAAAGACCCTTTCCTGAGCTACTCTGTGATCCCTGTAGCTAATGGAGCTCATGGAAGAGCAATGGCAGTTGTCAGGATCAGAACCAGTAGCACTGGAGCAATATTAATGGAAAATCTAGGGTCAGTTAATGGAAAAGATGACTAAAGCAGGACATGAGAGACGTAAAAAATAAGAGACAATGGGCCAGTGAATCAGCAGCTCCTTTTCTTTCTTGTGAAGCACAAGGAGAAATTGCAGGTAATTCTTGAAAAAAAGAACAAGAAAGTAACCCCACATGGGAGGGAGCTCAGTGTTTGTACCCACAGAGGGCCCAAGGACTTGTCCTGAGTCCAGAGGATGGTGGAGGGTGGAGCACATTTCCTGGGAAGAAACACTGGGAGAACTGGGGTTGTTCAGCCTGGAGAAGAGAAACTTCATGGAGTTTCTTCCAGTGCCTGAAGGAGCCAAGAGGGAAGATGGGGAGAGACGATGTCCAAGGGATGGAGTGCCAGGACAAGGGGGAATGGCTTCCCACTGTCAGAGGGCAGGGATGGATGGAATATTGGGAAAAAAATCCTTCTCTGTGAGGGTGGCACAGGGTGCCCAGAGCAGCTGTGGCTGCCCCTGGATCCCTGGCAGTGCTCAAGGCCAGGTTGGCCTTGGAGCAACCTGGGATGGTGGGAGGTGCCCTGCCCATGGCAGGGGGTGGAATGAGGTGATCTTTAAGGTTCCTTCCTGCCCAGAGCATTCCATGATTCCAGGATTCTGTGGCACTGACACAAGCCAGGTCTCTGTCTCTGGCTGAGGAGCCGTGCCTATGATGTCTCTGCAGCCCAGCATTGCTGGTGCTGCACTGAACGTGTGGGCAAGGCTGTGTTTGATGGCACCTGCAGGCCCAGAAGGGAGGGAAGGAGTGAGTGGGACACTCTCTGGGATCTCCTGCCTTTACTCCAAGGAATTTGGGCAAGGCCACAGCTGAGGATGGATTTTCTCAGAAAATGCCTTGTCACACACAAAATTTACTCCAGAGTGGGGATAGGTTTTAATTTGTGCCAGAGTTGGAAGCTCCAGGGGCTCTGTGGTCTCATCCCAGGCTGGTTATTCCCTCTCTTCACCGAAGGAATGTGCAGGTGAGAAGGAAAAGGTGTTTGGTGCCTGTGGGTGTCTGCTGGGGGTGTGCAGGGCCACGGCAGCATCCTGGGGATGTCTGAGGCTAAAAATCCAGCCCGGGGGGCTCGGGGGGATCTCCCACAGGGACACAGCTGCTCTGGGACTGGAGCTGCTCCAGGCATTCCCCTCATCCATCCCACCCCAGCCCGGGCCGGCCCGGAGGGGCTGGGCTCTGCTGGCTGTCACCGTGAGAGGAGCCGGGAGAGCCGCTTCCCCCAGCTCCTCGCCTGGTTTCTATGGTGATGTTGCACTCAACTGTGCTCAGCAGGTCTGGGTTTATTTCCCTGCAGATAAGGCAGCCTGTGCTGATACACGGCAGCCTGGGCTCTGGGGCTTGGCAACAAGTCAGGGTTGGTGCCACTGAGCTGGAAGGTGGAAGGTTTTTCATGCTGGATTTGGCAGTGGATGGAATTAGCTCGTGAAATAATATTTGGGTTGTTTGTTGCGGCTGTTTGAGGCCCTGAAGCTGGGGGGCCGTGGAATTGTGCATCCTCCTGTTCCTCCTCCGGGCTCCCTGAGGCAGAGAGCTCAGGGACAGCCAGCTCGGGCTTGGCTGGGATGCCGAGCATGGTGTGGGAGGGAAAAGTGTGAGAGAAGGGTGTCGGAAGCAGTGGGAAAGGGGCTGTGCTGGGGGCGTTCAGGCTGGATCTGTGTGCACTCCAGGTGAGTAATTCACACCCTTTCCCTCCACCAAGGAGCTGCTGCAGTTCCCATCCTCACTCCACCTCGGGGGTCTTTGGGAGCAGCTCCACCTGTGGCTTTCTCCTTTCTCCAGGGCCTGAGGGCTTTGGTGCTAGTGAGGGAAGGGGGTGGAAGGTGACAGATGATTCCTCACAGGCATGGGGAACATGGGGTCACTTCTTGCTGCTCTTGGGACTGGACACCTTCCCTTTTGTTGGCTCCAGCTCATCCCTCCCCACAGGAACTGCCAGTCCTGGAGACCCCTGAGGATCCTGTCCATCCCTCAGACCCCACAGAGGAAGGCTCAGTCCCACTGTTGGTGTGCCAGAGGGTTGTGCAGCAGCTCAGCTTTCACTGGGGTGTTATGTGGGGCTGGAGAGGTTTTTCTTCAGCCTTCTGCAAAGAAAACCAGGTTCCAAACCTGCCCTTGGCTGTGACAGGGGTGGTCTCTTCCTTTTGCTGTGTGCAGAGCTTTGATCCTGCCACACACCAAGATGTGTTTGCTGAGGTTCTCCCTCCTGAGTCATGCTGGAGAGTTTGCTGCAGAGGGAAAAGAAATAAACCTGGGGAGAAAATGGGACCCCCCCACCAACCCAGAAAACCATGCTGAAGCCTTTGAAAGGACCTGAGAAGTGAATTATTTTAATGATTTAGCATACTTTTCTGCAGCTGGAGGACCTGGGGGGCAGAAGAAGACTGGGAATATTGCAGCAGAAAGAATATAACTGGGAAAGAATAAGACTGGGAATATTGCATCATGGCAAAGAGTGATGCTGCTCCTCTGAGCAGAAAAAAGGGGTCAGCCAGTCCCACAGGCTGGGGGTGTACCCTGGGCACCTGAGACCCTGCAATCCCACAAGGGACCAGGGACCCTGCAATCCCACAGGGGACCTGGGACCCTACAATCTCACAGACTGGGGGTGTACCTGGGCACCTGGGACCCTGCAGTCCCACAGGGGACCAGGACCCTGCAATCCCACAGGGGACCAGGACCCTGCAATCCCACAGGCTGGGGCTGTGCAGTGCAGAAGTGCCAACATCTCGTGAGCCACCTCGCCGTGCCCTGGTGGTTTTCAGGCTCTCAGCTCAGTCTCTGTCACTGTCACCTCTTCCACCCCCGTGCCCCCGGGCTAGAGGCCGGCTCCAGGGCTGGGTTCCCATCCCGGGAAGGCTCTGGGATGCCGCGAGTGCTGCCTGTGTGAGGAAGAGGCTCTGCCGTGGGCTCACACGGCGTCTGTGCCTTCGCAGGCAGCGCGGTGGCACCAGCCCGGCTCCTGCACGGTGACGCAGGTACTTGGCTGCCTCCCTGCTACACTTCACACCTCTCCCAGGCACGGCTGATCTCACCAGTGGCATTTTAACATCCCCACCACCGCCACAGCTCCGGGCTGACGCTTCCAGCAAATTCCATTCCTTCGCTGAGGAGCGCAGTTTGGAGCAGACCTGTGAAAGCAAGGCAGGATTTCACTTGGGGAGTTGCAAATTTAAACTCATCCCAGAGCCCCCCCGAAGCTGCTGCCCACACCCCACAGTGTGAGGGTGGAACACCATCACCAAACCAAGGGCTCAGGCCCAGCCACCTGTGATCAGCCCCCAGCTCCTTGGCCAGTTTGGCACCAGGGCCCTGCCCCAGACTGGAGAAGGGATTGAGGGAAAACTACTGCTGTTTCTGAGGGGCTCAGAGGCAGCTTGGAATGAATGTTATGGAGAAAACACAGCACATCCTGAACCCAGGGCAGCTCCCTGCATGTCTGGGTTCCATGAGGAGTTCAGGCAGGATGAGGGTGTTGAGGCCCTGGCACAGGGTGCCCAGAGCAGCTGTGGCTGCCCCTGGATCCCTGGCAGTGTCCCAGGCCAGGCTGGACAGGGCTTGGGGCAGCCTGGGACAGTGGGAGGTGTCCCTGCCCATGGCAGGGGTTGGAATGGGATGAGCTTTCAGGTCCCTTCCATCCCACCCCGTTCTGTGATTCCATTGATCTTGTTCCTCAATGTTTTCAAGACCAAAGTATTTTCTTAGACCCAAGCCGAGGGTATTGATGCAGCAGGTGGTGTTGGACAGTTCAGGAAAGAAACCTCCTCAATTTTTTCCAGGTCTCCAGGACACTCCTGGACCCCAAGCACTGCCCAACTCCACGTTTCCTAAGGAAAGTTCAGCAAGGTTATGGTTATAGGCTGTGAGAGCTCCAGACAAGTGACCTGTGGTGCAGCTAATTGTGCAGCTTTGGTTTATTTTTGTCTACCCCAGACTAACAGCTTGTATGTCTGACAGAAGCTTGCTTTTTCCTTTCCCCTTCCAGTGAAGGATTATTAATAGATGAGGCTTCAACAAAGAAAAGACCATTTGAGAAATAAGATGGGACACTCGCTCTACAGCGGAAAAAGAAAAAAACAACAGCACACACCCACATAAAACATTCTTTTCTTTTTAAAGCACATGGACAATGAAGGCCTCTCTCCTTTGGGAGGCATTTGTATTCCCCAGGGTTCCTGATTCAGCCAGCACTCCTGCCCTCTTCAAATAGATACAAATCTGAAGGACTTCTTCGCCCCCCACTATTGTGCTTGAATGATTTTAACTCAGGTCAGATGCTGACTTGCAAAAGGCTGGGCTTGAGCATCATCTCCTTTTATCGCTCCTATCTGAGACTTCGTGGTCTCTCTTCAGGCTCGAAATAAAATGGGACTAAACATAATAAAATCTCATGCTGCAGGGCAAAATATAATTACTTGGAGGGAGCAGGGAGAAATTGTTTTTCTTTTGTGAATAGCTCTGATTAATACAAAGTGGGCTGATGATGGTATTTGTGACAAGCATTTATGGGCCATCACTGGAAATGGACTCTGTGTGCCAAAGGTCTTTGCTGCTGACACACTGAGGGCTCATTTCAGGGGGCTTGGGAGGTGGATTCAGAGAAATAAAGAAACTTTACGCTCTGGGAGACTTTTGGATCCAGAGCTGAAGGAGGACTCTGCAGCAGAGTGGTGCAAAGTGTCAGTGGAGAAGGAAAGGAGGAGCTCCAAGTGTTTGTGGAGAAGGAAGGTGCTGCCTCCATCCAGGTCCTGAGCTATTCCCAGGGTGCCACCACCCATGGGACGCTCCTTCCCGGCCACACATCCTGCCTGGCCACCTATAAGACCCAAGGGATGGATTTGTCCTCAAACCTTGGCCTCTGTGGAGCTTTACCAGCCTTTCCTTCAGCTCAACAAGCAGTCTCCAAATGCAGGAATTGTTTCAGGGCAGAATTTATTTGGGCACCTGCCCATTTCCCCAGGGATCCTGCTGAAAGATCCCATTTGTTGGGAAAATGTCTGAGAGTGTGGGAGCACTGATGGGAAAATGAGAGATCCCTGAGCTCAGCAGAATGGTTTTGTTTGAAGGCCTTGAGACACCAACAGGTGAGGAATGGGCTGGAGTGGATCTTTTCCAGGTGCCTCAAACCCTCCTGGAATCCTGGGACCAGGGGAGTGAGGGGAAGGTTGAAAAAGGCAGAGGAGGAGGAACAGCTTCTCCCCTGACTCCAAAGACAGAGTTGATGCTGGCTGAGCTTGGGCACAAAGGCTGAGACCTGGACTCTGACATCACCTTTGAGGCTGAAGATGTGTTTGCTCCTGGATTCCTCCTCTCTGAGGAAAGCAGGGACCAGCAGGTATCTGGCTGAAGTCTTTGACTGTTGTGTCTATCGAGAATGGAGGCTTTTTGGGTTTTTTTAATGTGTAATTCCTATTTTAGCTCTGTTTGTGTGAGGTGGGGTGTGGACCACGGGGAGTTTGTGGGGCTGCTGTGGTGTCCCGGGATGTGCTGTGGGAAGGTGCCTCAGGTTTTAACTCAAAGGATGCTGTAGCATCCCTTTGGAACTGCCTCTTGTTTTCCCACAGAGGGGATTGCTGGGTTGAGGGGGAAAGCTGCAGAGGCCTCTTTGGAAAGAGGAAAAAAGGCTCTGCTCTTATCCTTAAAGGTGGGCTGTGAAATTTGTGTGCTCCAGCATCCAGGGAAGGCAGCCAGGTCTTTCTGCTGAGTTTGAGATTTTTAAAGACCTTTCCTCCTGAGTTAAACCAAACAAGAGCTGTATTTCCTTGTAATTTAGGATTGTGTGTGTTGAGACACTCAGCCCCACATCGAGTCCTTCTTGCTTTGCTCTGTAGCTGCATCTTTAATGACAATTTAGTGAGCCAGGGTTGTCCGGCCCTAATTTCCCTGTTTGTGTGGTGCAAGAGTGAAAATCGAATTGCCACAGGAGCAGGTTTATGTAACCCCTCTGGCCTGCTGGGCTGTGTCCTGTTGGCTGCAGGTAATTGGTGGCTCTGGTGCCATTAAAATTTTAAAAAGCCTCGAACAAAGTGTTATAGACTGTTGTAGCTTTGGAACTCGACTCTGAAATGCGCAGAAAATAAGAAATATACCCTCTCCAAAAGTCCTGTTAGCTCTCCATGTGAAATATGGAGATCTGCTGAGATTCCAACTGTTTTGCCAGAAGTATGGCACCAGAACTAAAAACCCATGGGCTATATGAGGACATGCACAAACAAGAAGGGTATGGAACAGGGACCATGTGATTCATAACTTGGCCAAGTGGGGTTTTTTTTTTCTTGGAGTTAAATCCTTAATCTTACTGAAATTTTATTTATAAAGTACCTTCTTGGAGGCACTTAAGGTGTTGCACAAGCTATAAAAATGCACTAATAAAGCAAATAGCCTCATAAAAAAGTACAGAAATGAAAAGCAGTACTAAAAAGGTGCTATCATACAGACAGCAGCTATTACGAGTCATATATTGATGTCAAAATTGTCCCTCCTTATGCTGTAAAGATTAATAATTTGCCACTGGGAACTCAGGTACCATGGTGACAGGGCCAGGGTTAGATTTTGAGGAGAACAGAAGAGATGGAAAAGTTGAAGGCAAAGTAGAGGAGGTTTTGCTGGCCTTGGGAAATGGGGAATGCCAGCCTCGACCAAAGCAAGGCCTGGGGGAGAGGAGGGGAATGGGTTCCCCCTGGGCTTGAGCCTGAAGTTTTAGTGACCAGAGCAACCTGGGAGAGTGGAAGGTGTCCCTGTCCATGGCAGAAGGTGGAAGGAGAGAAGTTTTAATGGTGGGAGAGGAGTTTTAATGTCCCTTCCAACCCAAAGCTAACCCAGTCTGGGGTTCTGTGCACACAAAACCCTCCAGTGCATGCAGAGTTGTTCTCCTGGTGTTTGTCTTCACCTGGCATCTGATGGCTTTGTGCTTATTTAGAGGTAGAAAATGTGCATCACCCACTCATCTGTTGCTGTTCCTGTCTGTTCCCATCCTGTAAAGTTTCTGGGCAGGGAGTTCCCAGCCTGTGGCTCCTCAGGTTGGGATGAAGGCCCCGGGCGATGGCAGGGACGTGCTGGGTGTAGGAGGTTAAAGACTGCACGAAAAGTGACTGATCCAGCTCCCTCTGCCGAGCCTGGAGACGGCCCCCACTATTGTTCAACACTGGTGCTCAGCAAATCGTGCCTTTTGTAAGAAAAGTGGGTTTTTTAATCAGTGGCAATTGCTCTGCGAGCGCTCAGAAAGAGGAGCAAAACATACCCCCGCTTCCCTGCCCACCCCCGTTCGCAGCCCCCAGTTTATTCTGCCTGGTCTATTTTTGCCTTCCCAGAGTTACTGGGGGAGAGCAAGATTAGCAACTGATCATTTATGCTGATTTTCCGAGCACTGAGCTGCCTTTCATTAAAGCTGTCATTCAAGGGAAAGCGTTAAATTGCGCGCTCGCTACAACTCCGGATGCCGCTCGTATCCACGGCCCGGGACAGGGACACCTGCACGGGAATTCTCACGGAGCCAGGTGCTCTCAGCTCCACGGGGGTCCAACACACTCTCAGGGTGTCCAGCACCTCACAGAAAGGGCTTAAAATAATTAGTGAGACGGCGTGATCCAGCATGTCTTGAAAAGGCAAAAAGGTTTTAATTAAAGAAAAAAATAATACAAAACTAAAGAATAAAGCCAGGCACAGTGTAGGGGCAGGTCTCACACACCTTCTACAACACCCTGAAAAAGTGCTGAGAATCCTCGTGCTCTTCCTTAAATATTGAATGATTTAGGTGGGTTTTTTTTGGCAAACAGCCCAATAGAAAATAACTCCATTTCTGAGAAACAGCTGAAGAGACCTATCAGTGTTTTTGTCTTGGCATTGAGCCTATTACTGCCAGGAGAGCATAGAAACTTCCAGTGCTTTTCCCTTAAAACTCCCAAGGTGAAACTGGAACCCTTTTCCTTATATAGAAAACATCTGCCTGGTGCAGTGCAGCACATCTGGGTGTCCCTGGCTGGGAGTTTGGTTTGTCTTGAAAGAAAGAGATGGGCCTGGGGGCAGCTGGTCCAAGTAGTGCTTGATTCCATCCCTCGGCGCTGCCTGGAAAGCTGTGGTGTGGCAGAGGTGGCTGCAGGACCTGGGCGTGGTGTGGTGGATTTTGTGTTTTGTGTGATCCTTGTTTTTATCCAGCCACAGGTGAAGGTGCTCCCGTGGCCTCAGGGGAGCAAGGGCTTGTTTATCAGCTGCATCCTCAAGGAAAGCTTGCCTTTGCCTCCCAAGGCTGTGGGAAAGCTTCCCAGCCTCTGATTTAGAGGCACTTAGGGGCTGGGGGCGTGCCTCCGGGGTGGAGGTGGGGTGGGAATGTGCTAGCTCTGTAAAAGCTTTCAGCAGGGCTCCCCCAGGGCGCTGCAGCTGCCCTGGCTCTGAGCTGGGCACGGGAGGCTGGGCAGGGATCTGCCTCCAGCCCCTCCATGCCAGGCCAGGAATTCCGCTCCTGCTCCCTGGCACCTGGAGTGTGCTGAAGGTGTTTCTCTGCTTGGCTTGGAGCCGTGCAGGGCTTTGATGTCCCACCAGGCTCCCAGGCAGCTCCCCCCGGGCTCGGACATGGGGATAATCGGGCCCAGCCTGTGATCACCTCTGTGATTATTCCCTTTGTCACCACAGG
The DNA here is from genome assembly GCA_008694505.1 of Cyanoderma ruficeps. Classification (NCBI taxonomy): domain Eukaryota; kingdom Metazoa; phylum Chordata; class Aves; order Passeriformes; family Timaliidae; genus Cyanoderma; species Cyanoderma ruficeps. Next base: position 2,052,171 of record VZDJ01000399.1, read on the forward strand.
CAGCGTGGGGATGCTGCTGCCTTCCCCCATCGCCTCCCTCCACCAGCTCCATTTTGATCCATGACACTGCTGGCAACTTGTAGCGTTACCTACCCAGGCTTTGATGTGCAGGGACTGAAGTATGTTAGAGGCAGCATAAAAATTGCATGTAATTATCCCTGGTCTGGTTCTATGGGAACAGGGAAACATCAATATTGATGGCTGAGAGCATTTATGTTTTATGTGCGAGCATATACATCTCCTCTCCTCCATATTCAGCAGGAGTTTTTGATCCCTGCCTGTGTGCTGCACCATTAAAACTGCTCTTGTGCTGGTTCCTCTCCCTCGGGGCTGGGGACCGAGTGCTGTGGTAATTCCAGAGCTCATTACTGTGGCTGGAGCCCGGCCCTGGGGGATCTGCAGCTGGGAACGGGGCGACAGCTTCCCAAATCTTTCCTGAGTTCCATCCCTGGCTGTACTTCTGCACCACTGCTGACACCCATGAATAATTCAGGCTGGAAGATGGAAGAGGGAGGATGAGTGCTCTCAGGGCCGGGAGCGGGGCGTGGTGACAATCCCATAATGGCCACGGACTGGGGCAGGGCAGGGGTGAGGCTCTGGTGTGTGTTTTGGGGTCTGTCCCCTGGTGCAGAGAGGGCAGGGCCGTCCCCAGAGAAACCTGAACTCTCTCCTCACCCCGAGGGTGGAGGGGATGTGCTGCAGGAGGGTGGGTGGTGCTGGGAGGGGCTGGTGGTGCTCAGCAGAGTTTGGGCACACAACACCACCCACTCCACTCTGGTCCTCCCTGACCTGACCTAAAATCCCACCAGGATCAGGCATTTCCCACCTCACTTTCCCTTCTACACCCAGCCCATGCTCCTGCTCTGGCTTTTCTTTCCCGTGGGGATTGTGTTTGGACCACATTGCTTAGCAGGCAGTTGAACTCGAGGATTTTGTGCCTTGAATGTCTTTAAAGGTCTGTTCCTTCAGAGGAGAGTGCTGGGAAAAGCCTGGGGGAAGCATTTGGGCAGGAATGGGGTTATTGGGTGAGGTGCTGCAGAACTCTGGGTCAGTCCCAGTTTCTGATGGGACCCTTGGGGTGTCTGTGCAGGGCCAGGGGTTGGACACGATGGTCCTGGTGGGTCCCTTCCAGCTCAGGACACTCTCTGGGGACAGGCCAGTGACAGCAATCCTGGCGTGGGCTGTGCAGGGTGGGACTTTTCCATGCCCAGCAGGGTTTACTCTGAAGCAGAGCTCAGAATGAACCTGGACAAGGCTTTTGAGAGGGTGAAATAACAAAGAGCCACAGAACAGAGGGACCCTGTGGGACAGTGGCATCATCATCCCCTTTGGGACAGGGCACCAGGGACAGTGGGATCTGTCTGTTTGTTCCCAGCAGTGTCCTGCCCAACCCTGCCCCAAAGCAGGGGCACCCTCAGGCTTCCAACCCCCCAAACTTCTGCAGCTTTAACGAACGTGTATCTTGAATCCTGTGCACTGGAGCATTGCTGAAATCCATCCAGCACATGGAAAACAGGCTGGGGTTTCTGGATGGGGCAGGAGAGAGACAAACTGATGGTGCTACAGGACCTGAGGCATGGACAGACAGAGGCTCTGAGGCTGTGGGATGGTTTTGGGGGTGTCAGTCTATGGACTGTGTTCCTGTTGGCATTTTATGGTGCCTTGGGATAAAGAAAACGTTCCAGCTGTGCTGTAAAGACGTCTGTGCCCACACAGAGGTGGGTGGGTGCCTGCCCCACCTTTCTGGCCCTGGAGAATCTGTGCTGATGATTCCAGGTGTGCCCAGACCTGCAGGGAGCTGTGCCCGCTCTGTGTGGACACCTGGGAGTGGAGCCCTGCAGCTTCCTCCTGCCACTCGTGGTTCTGTGGGCCTGATATTTCTGGGTCTGAGAGATTTCAGCCTGCTAGCATTTGATAACTTTTTCCCAAGGAAAAGTTTCTCAAGAAAGTTTCTTCTCAAACCAATCTTGGCAAACAACTCTCCTTTCTCAGAACAATCTTTCTCCAGGGGGTGTTTTGCTGTTTCTCTGGTTTAACCCATGGGATCAGAGAGGTGTCGTTCCTGTTCCCCAACCATGTTCAGTCTGGATGGGAACACCTGATAAAAGGCAATAAGAATTAGACAATAAAAACTTTTTTTCTCTGCTCTTTGCCTTCTGAAATATTTGGAGTCTTTCTTTCATGTCCTACAGTGACATGGTTCCTGGTCTCAGCCCTCGGGGGAGCGGCTGCCTGGGAAATGTCACTGCTCTGGTATTTGGAGCTGTGAGTGGCTTCTCCCAAGGGAAGTTGCCATTTTGCTCATCCTGCATCAGCATGGATTTCCTGCCCAGAGATGGCGGAAACCAGAGGAACAACAAACGAGAGAGATGCTCCTTCCTAGTCACTGTGAAATGTATAATGCTCCACATATATGGGAAAAAAAGGACATTTTCCTGCTGCTTTGCTCCTGTGGTCACTTAATAAACCACTCTTTGGATGAGATACCTGTTTAACTTTGGTCCCTGTAGTAAATCCTGTGTAGTACAGAACCACAGGATACTCGGGGTGGGAAGGGACCCACCAGGATCATCCAGTGCAATTCCCAGCCCTGCACAGACCCCCTAACAACCCCACCCTGGGCATCCCTGGCAGCGCTGTCCAAAGGCTCCTGGAGCTCTTGGGCGTGCCAATAGTAGATTCTATCCTAGTATCTACTACCTAAATACTCATACTATAGTATCTATTATGCAGTGTGTATATATAGAATATTATACATAGCATCTACAGAACACTGTATTCATCAGGCTGTCAGTGTCAGCTCCTCTTTATTTTTAATTTTCTCCCAATTACAACCAAGGCACCCAGAAATGCCCCTTTTTTTAGCAGTTTTTTCCCCTTGGTTGAAATGAGCTGCTTTGATGAGGAGACTCCATTCTGCTTCAAAGGGAGGTTGGGTTGTTGTGAGCAGGGCTGTAAATTGAGTTTCCCAGGGGCTGCTCACATTGAGTGAGAGTTGAGGATGGAAGTTTTACTCTCCAGTTAAACGCTGGATCTTCACTGGCCAGTGCTGACCTCTCCCCTGGAGTGTGCTGGCTCACTGTGACGTTTCCAAGGAAAGTCAGCTCAATCAATTTTGCAGCTATTTCAAAAATATAGCATTTTTAATGTTGGATTTAGTATGTTGAGTGTCCTCCCCCAATTTCATGGGAAGGTGGTGGACACTTGGTGAGTGACCTCCAGAGCTTCTCTGCTGTCCCTGCTTTGGAGGATTGCTGAACTCACCAGTCCAATCTGATTACAAAGAGGCTGGCGTTGAATAAATAATATTTTTGATTTTTTAAAAAGCCTTTCTTTGCCCAAATGCATTGTTTTAAAGAATATTGGAGCTGATATTCGTCTGAGTTGTTTGAATCTCTAAAGAAACAATTTTTTGCTTTAAAAATAAGAGCCAGCTACCCACAGCTTTTATTTCCAGCATATTGTAGCTTCTCAGTGCAATTAGAAGCAGCCTCTGTTGCAAGGCACTCATTTAGACTCTGACCTAGGGCTGAGATTAAACAATTCCTTTGCAAGTTTGTCCCTGTGTTGGCACATTTGATGCATTGCTGATCCAATTAAGTTTTCACACAATGGCTGTATTGTTACTGCAGGACTTCTTTGTTTATTAACCTTTCTTGGGGAGAAATTCCTTCCCTAACCTTCAGCAGATTGGACATATGTTAATGTCCCTCACTGGGGAGGGAGCAGAGTCAGGAGGAGGGGAGGTGACACGGCTCTGACAGGGCTCAGGTGAGGGGAGTCAGCACTTTGTGGGCTGGAGCAAAATTAAAGATTCCAGCTGGTAATCGAAATATCTTTTATCCATCTGTTCTCCCATTAAAGCTCTCCACATCGGGTGGTTTCTGCAACCTTGGATCACCCCGTGTTTTTGTGGAAATGGATTTTGCTCTCCGTGCTGTCCCTGGTGGCATTTCACCCCAGCTGTGTTTGGGCTCTGGTGCTGCAGCCTGATGGAATCACTGAGGGCTTTGGGTGGAAACAGAGCTTAAAATGTACCCAGTCCCACCCCCTGCCACGGGCAGGGACATTTTCCACCATCCCAGATTGCTCCAGCCTGGCCTTGGACACTTCCTGGGATCCAGGGGCAGCCCCAGCTTCTCTGGGCACCCTGTGCCAGGGCCTGCCCACCCTCACAGCAATTAATGTCACTCCATCACCTGCAATTTTGTTTTCTGCTCCTTCACTGATGCGTGTCTGATGTGTAGTGCCAGGATTTTGGCTTTGGGAGTTTGCAGGATCACTCTCTGTGAGTTCTTTTAGTGTCCAGCAACACAATTACAATGATCCCTCCAAGTGAGGGCATGAAATCCTCTGGTTTTTGCTTCCTGCCACTGCTTTGCCCATGCAAATTCTGGCAGAGTAAGAACTGAGCCTGTTGTAAAATATTAGTGAAGCAAAGCTTCCTCTTCAGTGCCACAGGAACAGCTGCAGGAAGGGACTTGAGGTAACTCAAGCATCTCTTTATTGTGATTCCTGTGCTCCAGGTCTCTGCCCCGAGTCCAAGGCTTGACCCTGTCCCTATCAGTGAAACATTAATGACACACTTACGCCAGGATTTATTCCTGGGGTTCAGTGTATGGATCACTGGATCAGGACCTGCACAGACATGAACAGTAAAAGTTTGCTTTCCATGACTTGAAACAAACCCCAGACTTATTTCCTCTTGGTTCTTCCTGTAGCCAAAGTTGTTTGTTGCCTGTTCCTTTGCTCTGCTTCAGCCCTGGAGAGGTCAGGACAGCCCACACTGTGCAGCTGATTTCCCTGCTCAGATATTTGCCACCCTGCACCAACCCCTCCAGGCATTGTGGATTTGAGCAGCAGCCTGGCTGAGAGCAAGCTGTGGTGAAGGATGTTTGGCTCTCTGGGAGCTCCCTCTGACAAAGAACAAAAGTAAATGGCTGCTTTAGGCTTCACCCCAGTGTTTGCTGGGCTGTGACTGCTCTCTTTTGGAAATGGCACCTGGTGTGTCCATAGCACCCTCGGAGAGCAGGCAGAGCTCCCTCACGGATGAAAAACCTTGGAAGGGGCTGGAAAAGAACAAGGCTGGTTCCTAAACTCAACACATGGTTCTGTTCCATCATTTAAAGGGAGGTTTGTTCCCTCTAGTGACCCCAAAAAGAATGGATTATTCATTCCAGCATCCCAGCTCCATTGGTCATCTGTTGGGAAGCTGAGAAAGAGGGGAAATCTTCAAACATCCTTCAAAAATCTTCTTGGGCATCCTTGGCAGTCCCACAGTTGAACCAGCAGGCAGCAGCATCCCATTCACTTCCTTTGGTTGTTCAGCAGCCACAGCTCTTCCACCACATCCCAAGAGCACAGTGAACCCCACCTGGAGGGGTTTTGTGTCTCTTGAGGACCTCCAGTTCTCCCAGGACTGACCTATTTTTTTTTTTAATGCCTTAGATATTTTTAGCTGTTGAGCGACAAATTTAGTTAATGCATTCAGCTCTGACGTCAAAGCCAGAGCCAGTGGGTAGCTGGAATAGCTAATATTTTATTTAATCATCTTGCTAAGCATTTTTTTTCCCCTTCCTTTCTTTTTCTAGAGGATGTAGAAAGGCAGTTCAAGCTGGGCCAGACTGTGACTCCAGGGGAAGGTTGGTTTGTTTTGGTCTCCATGAGAAGCCTCATTCCCCACCTTGTTGCTCTTCAGGCAAGGAGTGTTGTTGGAAAAGTGAGGCTGAGATGCTTTGCTGTGGGTCTGACATCATCAAAAGGTTGTTGTTGATGACTGCTCAGCTGTGTTTGCTCCTTTGTGGGCCTGGTCCATGGAAGGGGTGCACTACAGAGCAATTACTGAGCTCTTGGTTTGCTCCCTGGTTCACACCCTGGTGAGTTGGGTGGTGACATTTCACTCATTTGTCTCTTCCTGAATCAGCCAGTGCTGGGTTAAACCATAAACTGTGCCCTGTCCCATGACATGAGACATGTGAAGAGCTGGTGTGGGATTTAATCCAAGGAATAACTGTACAAAACCCGCCAGAATATCATTATCATTTCTAGACCTGCATGCAGAGGTTCTGCCTGAAGTCACATTCTTGCTTAAAGAGGTGAAGGAACAAATAAAGATCTCCACTCACACAGCTCCAGTGAGAGAACAGGCACAGAAACTTAATGCTGGGAAATTTTGAGTACATCTCTTCTTAATGAGTTTTTCCTGCTCAACTCTCTCTTGGAAGGGAGTTTTTGGAGAAGCTGCGTGTTTAGTGCCACAGGGGAGGGAACTTGTACTTTGGCCCTTGGCACTGCTGTTGTGGCAAAGTGCTTGATTTCCCTTTCCTACCACATCCCCTGAGGAAAGGGGAACACGAGGCTGCCTTTGGGGCTGCCTGGGGGTGGAGAAGCTGTGCTGGTGGGGTTTGTTGTGCTGCCGAGGCGTGCTGTGCTCAGAGGGCTAAACCCCAAGTTGCATCCCATTAGCTCTCAGCAGCCAGCTAAAGCCTGTGGGCATCTTCACACCAAGTTAAATCTCGAGGATAGTGCAGAGGAGAGGTTCCACAGGTAGCTCTAGGGCTGGGTAATTGTTCCCCTTAGAGCAGCCCAGGGACTTGCTGAAGCCTTGGAGGTTGCTGTGAGCTGTGCAATGCTGTGGGACAGCCCTGTTTGCAGAGCACTGAGGTGACAATACCCATGGGCATCCCAGTGCCAGATGGGGACAGAAACTGTCTGCTGGCTCCAGGTGACACTTTGGGCTCAGCTAGGCTGGTTCTCTGTGGTCCCTGCTCAGCCTTGGCTCTGGTTGTGCCGTGGTTGGAGCTTGTTCTGCTTGGTAACAACCTGAGCTTGTTTCACCTCCTGTGCCACAGAAGCAAAGATCTTCTCTTGGGGCACCCACAGGCTCAATGTGAGGAACACCTCGAATCCTCCTGGGAACTGGACCTGGTTTTCCTGTCCCCTCGACTCTGCTGCTGCAGCAGAGCTGAGACAGTCAGAGCAGAGCAGAGGCCTCCAGGTTCTCTCATTTGCAGAGGATAATTGGTACAAGTGACTCCAGGGCCCCTCACAAGCAGCTTCTGCCTGTGCCTGAGCCTGTTTTGCCTTCTGTGATCCATCCCAGTGTTCCCTCCCATCATTCCAGCTCTTCCTCTAGGCTCATTCTCCAGGTAACAATGTTCTTTCTCTGCAGCAGTAAACCCAAACGTTTTTCTCAGCAGACAGGTCTCTTTGTGCCATTATGTGATTTTATATCTTTTTGTCTCCCTAAATGAATGCTGCTGCAATCTGCATTATAGGAGATTTTTAGGGGGCCTTACAGGAATAAAGGGCTGGGGTCTGGTCACTGTTATATGGGGTATATTGATGCGGAAATGAGGTGGTTTCGTGACTTATGTGCAGCTCAGCCAAGGTTTGGGCCCTAGAGCCACAGAGCGATGACTTTCCTCCCTAAACTGATTCCTGTGAAGGGTTCTGCAGGGATTCCTCCTTTCTCTCTGCCCAGCCAGCACATCAGGCAGGTGAGATCAGCTGCAGCTTGCCAAATATTTTAATTCTGCCCTGCTCTGGCTGTTGCAAAGCTCAGCACATTTATACTGAAGTGAAGGTCAGCTGCACCAACTATCTTCAGCCCAACTTAGACCTCAAATGTTTGAGGAAGGACTTTGAGTGTTGTGTTTTCATCCAGGATCTTCCAAGCAGAGTTTATAGCTAAATGCTCCTCAGGACTGGGATGCCTGCAGGTACCACTGGAGTATAAATACAACAATTTTCCTGCTTTCCAGGGGAAGGAATTGGGCTTGTTCAGAGTTTTCCTGCTCTTTATGGGGCAGAAGATCCAGGCCAAGCTCAGAGCAGCTCAGCACAGCTCTGAGGTCTCAGCCAAGAGCTCTACATGGTAATGAAGCTGCATCTGCGGCTCTGAGCACGCCATGAAGTCAATGCCTCCAGTTCCTCTGCAGACACCCCCTGCCATGGTATTTATAGAGTACCTGCTGGTGGGTGGTGTGATTCTTTCTTGTATTGCTTTTTTTTAATTTTTTTTTTTTTTTATTTTATTCATGAAGGATGAGGCTTTGCCGCCCACTCGGGAGCGGTGCCGTATCCTGAGCTCTGCAGGAGCAAGGCTCCCCTCCCTCCCTCCCTCCCTCCCTCCCTCCCTGCAGGGAGCTGCTGAGGATTTCAGCTGGGCATGGACAAATTCCCACTGCCCTGTGTTGTCTGGGTGCCTCATGGGGCCGTGGTCCTCACCCAGGCTGAGCTGCTTTGCATTTTCGGACTCCACCTCCTGTACTCTGTGCTTGCCACTCTGTCTGAATCTCTCTTGGGCAGACCAGGATTTTTCTGTTGATCGGCCACATTTTCCCTTCTGCAAATCAGGGCCGCTTTACCAAAGTCCCAGACTTTACACCCAGAATCCCTTTTTGCCGTTTTTTTCTTTCCCCCATCACCCCACCCCTTCAGCATCTTCCCCAGCCTCTCCAGCACCCACCCCTGCTCGCCTTCGGTCCTTCCTTGCCGGGTGTTCCTCGCCCCCTTCTCCTCCCTGACAGCTCCTCTGCTGTTCCTGAGGAACCCTGATGCCTTCCTGGGAGCCTCAGGCCTACGCCACCCTCTTGGTTTCTTTTCCATGCTGTGGCTTTCCTGGGGAAAAGAAACCCAACAACTTCCCTTTGCTGAAGGAGAAGGGAAATCTCAGTGCTCGAGAGCCCCTCCAGCACCGCCCTGAGCCGAGCGAGGGGAGGGAACTGGGATGGCTCTGGGGCTCTGTGCTGCTCCCCTTGGAGCTGGAGCATGGAAAAGGGATAAAGCTGCATCCCTCAAAGGGCAGGAGAAGCTTTTTCTGAGGTGCCAGACTTGGAGCTCGGTGTCTGAGCATGGGGCAGGTGCCGTGAGGTGCCAGCAGACCTCAGAGGGCCCCATCCCCTCATGCCTGGCACCCTCCCAGCCCAGTCCTGGCTCAGAGACACACAGATACCTGCCTGCCAGGACCTGGATCAATCCCACTGGCTTCCCACAAGGCCCCGAGCAGCCATCAGATGGTGGTGGAGCATCCCTGCTGCTCTGGGCTGGACTGGGACCAACAGCTCGTGGCCGGGCACGTGCTGGGCAGCGTGTGCTGCGGGTGGGGTGCCCAGCACGGCCGTGCCTGCTGCCTCCTTTGGCCTTGCCCTTCCTCAGGGACAGGGAATGTCAGTCCCGTCAAATTCACTGAAATGCCACATGTGGGATGAGATGTCCTCGGAGGGCAGAGTTGTTTTGTAGGTTTTTAGAGAGCTGCTGAGCACACAGATGCACTTTGGAGTGAAGCTGGGATGTAAAGGAGAAAAACAGGATTGCCATTAACTGGAGGAAGACCCGGATTCATCCCGGGTAACTTCAAAACTTGAATGATGTAGCTGAGCCCAATGGACAGAATTATTTGAAGGAATAAACTTCTGGTTGCTTGTACCCACAAGCCCTTTAAATCAGCAAATCCAGGGATCAATCTCTTTGCTTTTTCTTGTGTAACTTCACAGGGTTTGTTTTTTTTCTTCTTCTGAAATCAGAATAACAGAAATAACAGAAATAACAGAAACAGAAATAACAGAAAACATTTTGAAGAAATTAAGTCAATTTCAGCAATGAGATGGAGCGAGAACACTTCCTCCAGCTCCCAATCCATCTCCATCCCTGCCAGGGGAAAGCTGAATGGAACTTCCAGGGAGGCAAAGGGACAGCAAGGCTGGAGTCTTGCTCAGGGGGTCCCTGGGGCTGCCCCCCATGCCAGGGCACAGGTGGTACCTGGGTTTGAGCCCTGTCATGCTCTGCAATCTGGGATTGCTCAGCCCTGGGGACAAATCTGAGCTGATCTCCTTCAGGGGACAGTCTGTGGTCCTGCTCCATCCCAGGAGGAGCACTTTGTCCTGTAGGGATGAATTCCTTTACAAGGGATAAGAATGGGAATGGATGCAAGGAGTGGAGGTGGAGCTGTGGCAGGAGGGCTGAAGGGAAACTGATGGAGCAGTTACAAACCAAGGCCCTGGAAAAGGATTTTTGGGCAAAAGGTTTGAGGAATTGAGGACAAATTCTCCCAAATTTAGGAGAACTCGAGCCAAGCCAAGTGGTTTTACCTGAGCTCATGGCAGTTACCAGGCCAAGGCAGCTGCTTTCAACCTTTCTGAGATCCTGGCTCCCCAGACAGGGGATGCAGTTCAGAATGTCCAAAATGAATTTGGGGTTTGCATCTCCTGTATCCTCCTCAGGGATAAACCAGAGACCTTCCTATGAGGGGACAGTGGGAAGGGTGGGACACGTGGCAGTGCTGCCCTGTGCTGGGAACACAAACACTTCAGGGCTGTCCCCAACCTCTGTGTCCCTGGGACACCTGGAGGTTTGTGTGTCACAAAGGAAAACTGAGCAGGATTTGGCTGATTTTCCCAGGTGCAAAGGCAGAGGGAGGTGCTGGGAAAGGAGATCTGTGGGGAGGGAGGGGCTGAGCTCGGAGCTGTTCTGGGAGCTCTGAGGGCTCTGGATAACGACCCCAAACCTCTTCAGGGCAGGCTCTGCTTCTCTCTGCTCACTGCTGCAGCCCTGCCAGCTCCTGTGACCACGAGGGCAAAAACTTTGTTGTTTTCTGCTGTTTTTTTTCTGGGCCATTCTCTCCAGAGTTGGACTTGATGATGGACTTGGGTCTCTTGAACTAAGAATTTTCTTTTATTTCACTCTGCCCATGAATTTTTTGGGTATTCTTTGCTTTTTAAACAAATGTTTCCTCTCTCTCAATGCTCTTGGCTTCAGAGCAGGGTTTCAAACCAGGACTGTACTGGCTTCAAATGTGCAAGAACAAACCTGATGGGAACTCTTGAAAGCCCCTGTGTGTTCCCCAGGCTGGCTGCAGCCTGGTGGGGAGGTGTCACTAGATGGGCACAATAAGAAGGACACTCACGCAGTCCGGTTGTGAGAGCAAAAGAGAAGGACATTTATTTGGGACTTGGGTTTCTATAGTTTTTGGAGTTTTACCAGGGATTGGCCAACGAGGTTGACACCTCTCTGACCCCACTGGTCAAACTAGAAGTCCATCACAGAGAGGAATGCGAAAACATTCACTTTGTTTATGTTACAATGCTGAGAACTCCCGTACAAAAGTGCAAACATCAGAAGGCTGAAAACAATCAGAGCAACAGGGAGGCTGAGCTGTGAGCACATGGCAATGTCACCAGGGTCCCGGGGACAGACCCCAGCACTGGATTTCCCTGCAGGTTTGCTGTTGCAAACACAGATTCACAAGCTGTGAATTGCTGCCTGCAAGTGCCGGGCTGTCCTCCCGTACCGATGGCACCCCGAGCTGGTATCGCCAGCCCCACGCTGCAGAAACACCATTGGGAGGGACACAACAAACACAGCAGCCATCCCTGATGCCACAGAATGCATCCTGCCCTTCCAATATCAATTTTTCCATTTCCTTTTCTAATTTCTAGTAATTGAGCTCAATGAGCCTGCTTGGAGCTGATTTCTCGATCGAGTTTTCTTTACATCTATTTCTGATTTTTGGCCTCGCTCCAGCTGCTTGCTTGATGGTGCATTTTATTTCAGCTTCTTAATTTGCTGTTAGAGTTGTCAACACCGCGGGGCCCCCTTGCTGCTCCGCTCTGCTTAAGTGGAGTGGATATATTCTCCAGATTTGTTAACCCCCTGCTCGCTGCTGGTGCCATGGCCCTGGCAGGTGACATCAGGTGAGTTCAAACAGCCAGGGTAGGGCTGTGCTGCTGGATGAGCTGGGAGAGGGAACGAGGCACAGAGGTGGGGATGAATTTCCCGGGATTTTGGTGATGTCCTGGTACAACTCCCAGCTGCCCACCCTCAAAGGGACAAAGGGAGAGGGGCTGTTCCCTTTTTTCCCATCCCCATCCAGGTAATGGTGTTTGGGAAACTGAACTGCTGTGGGTGCAGATCACCCACATGGGTGCAGGGAGGTGAAACCCCCAGCTCCAAGGGTGTGGGGAGTTCTGCAGAGCAGCGCTGCCCCAGGGCTGGCTCGCTGCCCGTGCACTTCGTTCATGCTGCTTTTTGTTGATGCAACAGAAAGCATTTCCATCTTCTCTTTATCCAAGGAACAGACAGGATCCAATCAGGCTTGTTATGAGACAAAACAAAATATGAGGCATAAAGCAGAAGCACAAATGCTTGCCTTCATGATTTCTTTCATCCCCTCAGTGGCTCAGGGTTTTATGGCTTCACAGAACTTCCCCCAGCACATTTCTCTTGCAGTACCCATTTAAATTTTTCAGGGCTTGGTTATGCGGGCAGAAAGGAGATGTTTTGCAGGTGTCCTGCTACATTTTCACTTTTCCAGAAGATCTCTTTTGACACAGCATGTTCTCCTAGGCGCTGCCACGCCAGTTGAAATGTCCCAGCTGGTTTGTGTTTGCTGCTGCCTGGATGGAAAAAACTGCTCCTGGAATGTGTGATCCCCTATGAGCTGATTTTCTTTTAAATTTTTTTTTTTTAACTTTGGTGTCAGCCCTTTGGGTTGCTGGTGTGGGGAGCTCTGGACACTGGGGCCATGCTGTTGCCTGGTGGCTGTTTGAGACATCCTGTTCCATTGCTCAGGGGGGAATCGTCACTGGGAAAATAAAGCCCATGTTTGGAGCCTGTTACTCAAATGCTGCTCTGCTGCTTTGGCTGAATCATCACCCCCATGCACATAATCACTGTTTATTGTTTACTTTGCTCCCGAATTAATCAGCCACTTTGGAGAGGAGGAAGGAAGAAGCAATTGTTTAACCTTGCTGGTGGCAAAATCTCTTTGGGCTCCTTAATCCTGCAGAGTCACTTCTGCATCTCAGGCAAAACAACTTCCTTTGCATTTCATCCATGGGGCTCACGGTCTGGCACATTGTTGGAATTATTCTGTGCTGGAAAATGTCTCACTGAGCTTGGTTTTGGGTAGGAATTGGGGAAAATAAGCTTGATGTCACTGTGTTGTGTGATACAGTGAGGAATGAGGAAGAGCAATAATCTCTGCTATCATTATCTGGGTTTTGGGGACAAAAGGGATGAGCAAGAGAGGTGTGGTTGTGCTTGGGGCAGGGTTCAGAGGGGGCTGTAAAACGAAAGGTACAAATGAGCCCCTCTCAGGCAATGCTGGCAGTGCCACAGCTCCTTTGGCAGCAAAGAACCCAACTGCAATTCCTTTCTGTTAATGAGCCACGAGAGGATTTCACTGCTGCTGTGTTTTCTCCCCTCAAACACAGACATCTGCAGGAGATGTACAGCAGCCCACTTGTAGCTTGAATAAAGAGTGTTTAGAGCTTGATGGTGATGGAAAAAACCCAGTGATGGTTAATACTTTCTAGCTTTAATTCTCTGCTGGATACTTGTATTGGCAAAGGCTGTCCACCCTTGGAGGCAAGTGGGTGGTGATTTGCATGGAAAGAAAGACACAAGATGAAGTTGGGATGCAAAGTAGAAAAATAAATTGCCACTAATTGGACAAAAACCTGGATTCATCCCAATTATCTTTAAGTTCTTGAGTGATGTCCCTGCATTGGAAGGTTGGGAATCAGAGAGGTGACTCCACACGGCGGAATTGCCTCAGGAGACACCTCTGTGAACTGAGGAGGGAGAAATCTGGGGAGATATTTGGGAAATTGCACAAGGGCAGCTGGTGGGCTGCTCTGCCTGAGGTGTCCTTGTGCAAACCCTCCATGGCCCTTTGTGCTTCCCTTTCCCCCAGCCCTTCAAGCAAGGAAATGAAACTGGATGTGAAAATAGAGGGAGAGACTGGGGTGAGACAGGATCACAAACCCAGTGGAATGAATCCTTGGAAACAGCCTTGGCTCATTCAGGTGGCTTTTGCAGTTTGCAGCGCAGCCAAGGAGCCTCCAGAGAGCTGCAGATTTGTAGGGCTGGGGCTGATTCCCATCCCTGCACTCCTCCAGCCTGGATTCCGGGATGTGAGGACGGCAGGGTGGCACAGTGCCACGGAGCACGTGAGCCCAGGGCAGCTTTCCATTCCTTATGCAGAGCACACCAACTCCAGCTTTTACAGCCTGAGGTAAAACTTTAATAGTTGTTTGATGGTAAATTTCCATGTCAGCTGCTCTGGAATTCGGCTGCAGGGCCGAGCCAGAAGCAGCATATTGCAGCAGGGGGATTCCTGGTTATGTGAGAGCCACAAATGTGACCCGGCAAGGCAGGGATCCAAGCGAGGAATGCAAAGTTTGACTGATAACTGTTGCCTCATTCCAAGATGCAAATGAAACACCAAATGTTCAAGTTCAAGCTGGGGTGGCAGCTTTTTTTTTCTCCCCCCTCTTGAAGGATCTGGCCACCCCCAGACTGCGTCTGATGCACTTTCTTTCTTGAACATATTGAAGGCAGAATTCATCATCTTGGTAACTTTTTCCATATGGCTGTTATTCCTCCTGGAAATAGTTCTGTGTTTGGCTTCCTGTTCCCTGGTCCTCCCTTCTCATGTCTGATTTCTTCTTTTTTCTCTTTTTTTTTTTTTTTTTAATTGCCTGTGGTTGTGGGTCCTTTGCAATTCCTAGTGTGGAGATGAGGCAGGATTTGGGATGAGGGCTGAGCGGGAGCTGCTGGGGATGCGCTGCTGTCGTGGCGCTCACGTCTCCAGCCCACTTGCTCAGACGTACTCGCTCATCCACATGGAGACAGGCTCAGTCATTCCAGCCTGCCTGCACACACTCATTCCCTCCTTTGCCAAGTCCTCAGCTCCCCCTTGGAGTCCAAAAGCAGGAGAATTAAATCTCCATAACTTTTGTGCCGCTCTACTTCATGTCAGAGCTGCTTTGTGTGGCTGTGTGGTCACTGGAAGGGAGAGAGGTTCCTGGGACTCTACTGCTCAATAAAATCAAACCTGCAGTGTGTTTTGTACTCCTTTTTTAGAGCAGAGCTTCCATCTTTGGGTGCTGGACGTGGGCAGGGAGTTGGGATTCAGGCCCTGTTCTTTGCAGCGATCCCTGAGCGGGATCCTACAGGTGCAACTCCAGCAGGAGAGGATTTGTTGCCAGCGGTGCCTTCCCAAGGC
Source organism: Cyanoderma ruficeps (assembly GCA_008694505.1). Classification (NCBI taxonomy): domain Eukaryota; kingdom Metazoa; phylum Chordata; class Aves; order Passeriformes; family Timaliidae; genus Cyanoderma; species Cyanoderma ruficeps. The sequence continues at coordinate 2,067,181 of VZDJ01000399.1, forward strand.
TCCCGTGACTTCCTTTCTCTCTTTTTTCACTTTCACTTCACTTTTTGGAAAAAAAGCTTCCCTGTTGGGGCTGAAGCTTTCCTGAGCTCTTGGCTGGCCGGGAGAGCCCTGTCCTTTCCCTTGCTGTCCCGTGACTCACACCTGATGCTGGAGCAGCCCTTGCTGGAACAACCTTGAGCTGTTCTCCTGCTGCTGAAATCCCTGCACGATGCCAAGGCCTGGCTGGCCCAGGGAAGCGCTCAGGGCTGAGAGCTGCGGGCTCTGCTCGGCCTGGAGCACTGCAAAGTGACATATGGCAGCACAAAGTGGCTTTCCATGGAAGAGAGGTGTTCCATCGTGCTACTGCATGTCCCTGAGGGCCACCAGCACCTCGGGGCCTGGAGCACTCTGCTAATAAAGGGCTGATGATAAAGGCCAGGAGATGGGGTTCCCTGTGGAAATCTGAGTGCTGTTTATTGTCTGTACTGCGGTGCAGCCTCAAACGTGTTCCAGGGACCAGAGCCAGGAGGGCTCCGAGGGCACAGGGTTATAAACGGGACAGCCAGGGCAGGTCTTGAGGTCAGGGTCCAATAAGAACAGGAAAAAGTGGTGCAAAGGGGTAAATATGAACTGAGGGGACTAATGGGGTCCCAGGGGTGTGGTACTGTGGCACAAATAACCCAGTGGGCTCCAAGGCAAGGAAGAACATTCTGGCATGGGTACATACATGGTAACAGGGTGACATAAACTTAACAAACCAATAGAACAACGAAACCCAGGAAATATTAACATGTGTCTGCAAAGGCCCATGGGAGGAAAGCTTTTCTCACCATGACCTAAAAGAGGATCTTTCCCACTTTGCCTTGGTCCCTCCAGGGCTGAGGCACAGCTACCTTGGGGAAAAGCCCCTGGGCCTCCACAGTGAGGAGCTGCTCCCAAGGAGTGGAATTTGGGCTGCCCTCCCACACTGATCTGCCCAACACCTATGGTTACGATTCAGGGCAGCTCAAGTAACGACACAGAGAACTCCGATTTCTTCAGAGGGCTCATAGCAAAGTTTATTGAAAGACAGATTCTTTTATCCAGTGTTTGGGTACAATGAAGAGGATTGGTCCTTTAGGGCACCACCTTTTTGTAAACATCTCTACCAGTGAACAAGTTGGAAAAACACCAGGTGTCAGGAGGAGGAGATCTACAAGGTTGTTTTGGGTTCCTCCTCACGATTTCCCAGGCCAGACTGGGAGAGTTCTGTTCTTGGCTTTCCCACAGGCTTCAAGGCACTGCCTGGAGCCCAAGAATCCATGTTCTGACCACGGTCAGTTCCCACAGACACCCCTGTGCTACAGGAGGGAATCATCTTGGAATGCTTGCTGGGCAGACTGGGAAGATCCACCTGGGAGCTCTGAGGCTCTTTTGGTCTGTGCTCAGCAGCAGCCCCTTCTCCAGCAGTGCCAGGCAGTGGCAGTGCCCTGCTGGTGCCAAGCACTGACCTCATGGGGATGTCTGGCACAGCACAGGTCAAGCTCTCAGTGTCCAGATGGCAGCAAATTGCTCATGAGGTGAATAATTGTGTTTTCTGGAAGGGAACAGGCCCTGGGGCTGACCTGTGTTCCCAGGAGATGCTTCTTGGTAACCTCAGAGGTTCTCCTGGAGCCTTTGGGGAACACAGATTGTTCCTGGCTCTCCTGGCTGAGGGTGGTACCCTCTGTGCATGTGTAATTCATGGCAGAAAAGGCCCTAAAGGATCTTTATTTCTCTATTGGGTGGCACTAGAAGGGACAAGGAGACCAAGGAAAGCTTCACTATTGGAGCTGAAGTTTTCTTGAGCTCCTGGCTGGGGGAGCCCTGAGGTTTAGAGGGGATTTTGTGTATCATGGGGAGCTCATGAGCTCCATTTAGCAAATGATGGTGAGCAAAGTCCCTGGGAGCAGGCAGGAAGGGATCAAAGCCCCTGAAATGAGGAGGAAAGAATCCCAAACTGAGCTGGTTCATGTGGCAGGTCCCAGACAGGAGGGAGTGTAAGAAACACCCAAATTACTGGCACAGGTTCCTTGGCCAGTGTTCTCCCAGAGCCCTCAGGAACGGGCTGCTGTTGGATTATGCCCCTTTTTGACCTAGAAATGGGGCAACTGAGAGGAGTTTTAAAAACTTTTATTCCATTTTCAGTCTCATGTGGAGGGTGAGACAATACAGATGTTACAGTTCACGCCATCACAGTCAGAAGCCAACTATTTCCTAATTACAATCCATTATAAGTGGGTTTTAGCCTATCAGGTTTTACCACACAATGTCGTTAATGCCTTAAAGGACTGCACAGAACCCACCGGGCTGGCCTGGGAAAGCTGGGCTTGGGGGTCTCTGAAGGAGCCTCTCCTTAGCATCCAACAGGAATCAAACCTCAGAGCCTTGGGGAACTCCTGTGTCCTCACCCAGAGCAGGAGATCTTTAGGAGAACAAAAGAGAAATGGTTTATTTCGCTTTAGCTCTTGCTCCTTAGCAGTGTGCTCCTCCTGCAACCATGAGATAACCGTGAGATAACCGTGAGATAACCATGACATAGCCACGAGATAACCATGAGATAACCATGAGATAGCCACGAGATAACCATGTGGTAACCATGAGGTAAACATGAGGTAACCATGAGATAACCATGAGATAACCATGAGATAATGATGACATAACCATGAGATAGCCATGAGATAACAATGAGATAACGATGAGATAATCATGAGATAAGGATGAGATAACCATGAGATAACCATGAGATAACCATGAGATAACCGTGAGGTAACTGTGAGATAACCACGAGATAACCATGAGATAATGATGAGATAACTACGAGATAGCCATGAGATAACCACGGATAACCAGAGATAACCATGAGATAACCACGAGATAACCACAAGATCCCAGGTTCTCCCAGCAGAGCTCTGCCCAGGCAGTGCAGCCCCTGTGTGAGGCCAGCTCTGCCTTCCCGTGGAGTCCTTCAGCCTCTCAATGTCATCTCTCACAGTGGTTTGGTCGGTTCTGCCCCCCCTCAATGACCTTGGCCTTGTGTTTCCTTCCCCCTCGCCCTGTCTCCCTTGGCTCCAGGTCAGTGCCCTCACCTGCCCTTTGCCCCTCGCCCAGACCCTCTACCTAAGGGGAGACGGGGGTTGGGTTCTCTCTCTCTCCTCTTGGCCTTGGCTCTCTTCACCTTCATCTCTCTCCCCGGCTCGGGGTGGGGGGTGAAAACAAAACAGACCCTGGTGCTTAACAAAAGAGACTTGTCTGTCTGTTCCCCGCCGGCGCCTGCGCCTCCCTGGCCTGCCATGGACACTGCAGCCACGCAATGCTGCCCCTCCCCAGCTGGGATGTGACAGCTCGAGCAAGCCTGGGGACAAGGGGCTAAGGGGTGGATGGAGGAAGCCCTTCCTGGCTCTTCCAGCTGACCTGTGCCCAGCCTGCCCACATGGAAGTGGCAGAAGCAGTTTCCTTGCCTTCCATGTGTTTTTAACCCACAGCAGCACGGCTCTGGGGCCGTGGCAATCTCAGTATTTCTTCTTGGAGCAACTCAAGGCATTGCTGAGGTGGCAGCTGCATTGCCAGTATCTTAGACTTGGCAATATCCTTGATATTCAGTGCTGTTCTATTAATTTTTCCCATTAAAAGCAGCTGTCCTTGTGTAGGAAGAAGGAGTGAGGACAGACACTGGCAGTGTCTGTGACCTTCCTGCCACCAGGGAGGCACAGACAGGGACAAGGACACCTCTGTCCCCTGCTAACAGCTCTTAGGACACTGCAGACACATGGCAAATGTGTGCAGGGGGTAATTGAATAGTGCCATGAGCTTTTAACTTCCCCTATGGAGCAGCTGAAGAAATGGACTCGGCCTTGAGAGAATCCCTGGAAGGCGAGAGGCTGCTGCTGCTAATCCCAGTTTGTGCCTGTGGGGAAATCAGGCAGCCACTGCGTGAAAGGCTCCAGGAGCCTGAGCAAGGAGCCCCTGGGTCTAAATCACCAAAGTGCTCTCAGAGTCCTTCCCTTCCCTTGCCTTCCCTTGCCTTCCCTTGCCTTCCCTTGCCTTCCCTTGCCTTCCCTTGCCTTCCCTTGCCTTCCCTTGCCTTCCCTTGCCTTCCCTTGCCTT
>VZDJ01000399.1:2072349-2085809 GCA_008694505.1 Cyanoderma ruficeps
GGCTGGAGGGATGGATGGACACAGGCTGGAGGGATGGATGGACAGGGGCTGGAGGGATGGATGGACACAGGCTGGAGGGATGGATGGACAGGGGCTGGAGGGATCGATGGACAGGGGCTGGAGGGATGGATGGACATGGGCTGGAGGGATTGATGGACAGGGGCTGGAGGGATGGATGGACAGGGCCTGGAGGGATCCATGGACACAGGCTGGAGGGATGGATGGACAGGGGCTGGAGGGATCCATGGACACAGGCTGGAGGGATGGATGGACAGGGGCTGGAGGGTTTGAGTGTGGGGATGCAGAAGTGGGCCGGAGCCCAGGGGCCCAGGGTGGAGGTGTGGGAGGCCCGAGACTGCACTGTGTGACAGCCTGCAGGGGCAAGGTGTGGCTGTCACTGGTGGGGGCCATTCCACCAAGGGATGATAATTTGGGTGTCCCCAGCAGGGATCAATCTTCCCAGGGACAACAGTCTGGATGTCACTGGTGGGAATTCTGCTCGGGGACCACAGTCTGGGTGTCCCCAGCAGGCACCATTCTGCCCAGTCTGAGGCTCTCCTGCTCCCAGCAGAGGAGGCAGGTGCAGGCAAAGGGCCAATGGAGTTTTTGGCTGTTGAGGTGTGGCAAAGGGAAGTGGTGCTCAGCCCCAGCAGGCAGAGCTGCCCTCTCACCTTCCCACCCCATGGGATGTGGGAGAAATTCAGCCAGGGCCATGTCTGGGAGGTGAGCTCCCAGGTGTTCCTGCAGGTGCTGTGAGCTGTGCTGGAAAAGGCTGGATCCTCCCTGGGTGAAACTCCAAATCCTGCTCTGTTTGTGCTGAAGAACCCCTGAGCCATGTGCCTTGAATCTCCCCTCAAAGATGGTGATTGTCACAGGATTAACTCCTGTGGCACCCAGATTTGGAGTTTTAAGCAGTTTCTCACAGGTTAATATTGAGGATGATGAATAAGTAACAAGGCAGGCTGGTGGGGTGATGGAGATGCCCAGGAAATCCCCAGGTCTTGGTGAATTATCCCTAAAAAGCAGCACAGGCCGTTGGGTTTAGCAAGGTCTGCTCCATGGTTAAGTGACTCTGCAGGAGTCAGCTCTGGCTGGGAATTTCTCTGTGGAGATTTAAATATTTTTCTTTAGTGACTTTACTTGAATCCCTTGTGCTGGGAAAGGTGGGAAGAAAAACCATTCCCATTTTGCTGCTTACCCTCATGGCCCTCCTCTTTGATCCCATCCCTGTGGGGAGCTCCAAAGAGTTGGACTGAGGGATGTGAGGAAAGGCTCAGTGCTTGTGGATGTATTAGATTTGGGGTTTGGTTATAAAACCACAGACTTTCACTTTTGAGGGCTCCCACGAGCAGGAGATTTATAAGATTTTGCTGTTCAATGTGCCTTTCTTGCTCTTGCTGTTGACGCACGAAGAGAACTCTGAATTCCTCATCCCATGACCTTATCCTAAAAGATGAGGATTAAATTCCCACTGCTGGCTCCTTTGTTGTTATTACCGGCTGAGACAGGAGGCAGGCAAAGCATTCTTTAGGAGGCGAAATTTGCTGGGGAAAGATAAGGAGAAGAAAGGGGATATTCATTAATTTGGCTGTGTCATGGTCACCACCTGACATCTGCCTCCTGTGGGTATTGGAGGTGGCCAAAGAGGCTCTTTTGGTCCCAAAGTGGCTGTTTTGGTCCCAAAAGCGGGAACAGCACCTGGAGGGCCAAAGTCCTGCTTGCGGCAGCAGCCCCTGCTCTGCTCCCTGGATGTTGGCCCAGCATGGATGAGGGGACACCTGGAGTGTCCCCAGGCCTGGCACTGCCACCAGAGAGCAGAACGTGTTGCCACTCCCATCAACACAGGAGCCTCCAACCTGCTGGAACCCTGGAGGTTGAAAACGTCAGGCCCCCTGAGCTGAGGGGTGCTGACCCTCGGGCAGGCACTGCATTTGACTCGAGGCCCCCGAGACTGTGTGACAGCACTGGGGTTGTGGCTGTGTGGTTTGAGTGGTGGTGTGTGATCTCACAGGGTGAAATCTTAGGTTTGGGGTTTTGGTATGTAGTGATGTGTGCGGGCCGAGATGGAGGATTTGGGGCATTGTCTGAGTTCTTCTTCTTCACCTTCTTCTTCACGGATCTGGGTGGTTTTCTCTAATTGGGTGAAGGATGTCTGCATTGCGAACATCAAATGGTCACTATTGGGTCAAAAACATAAATAACATCACTGTCACTTTGGTATTGGGTAATTATCTCCTAAATAGCCTTGGTAGGAGTTAGAAGGTCTCCATTTTGTCTCGTTTCTTTAACTGGCAAGTTGGAGCTCACGCTGTAAACACTGTAAATAGATCAGAGATAATAAACAACCAAGAGCCAACTCGACTCTGTTTCCCGTGTCTTTCATCCTGACCTCGGCCGAGATAAAGCAGAACTGTAACACCAAACAACCCCATTTTCTGCCTTTTCTTCCTTGCAGTTCCACATCCTTCCCAGCCGAGGGGTTTAGGGAAAGCTGGATGCTCTATTTTGCTTTTCCAGGCCCAGTTCGTGTCAGGGGAGGAGAGGGATGTCCTGTGCTTGGGTTTCTCCACTGTTGTCCCCATGGATGTGCTGGATGGGGACTCCTGTTCTGCATGGGACATCTCGTGGCCCTTGCAGCTCCTTGTGGGGCTGGGCCAGGGGGCAAACGTGGCTCTGGAGCACTTGCATAATGAGCAGAGCATCTCAGTGGGCTCTGCTGAGCTGCAGCAGGGCTCAAATGCTGCCTCTCCTCTATAAATAGAGTGAGTAGGCCAGTTTGCCTTGAGACAAGAATCTTCCCTCCCCCAAGAGCATCCTAAACTTTCATGCCTGATGGAGCTGGAGCTGCTAAAGAAATGATTTCCTCCCTATTAATGCCCCCCTGGTCTTGCCTCTGCCTTTGTTTGGGGTTTTAAGGCCAGCACAGCAGGTGGAGGGCTCGTGTTCCATCAGCTCTGGCCAGGGGAAGATGAGGATGCTGTGGGACAGGTACTGGAGGGGTTTATTGGAGGATCTGATGGTGGATGTTGGAGGATCCCTTCCACAGGCTGTTTCCTAGGAAAGAGGAGAATCCAGGGCTCACTGGGAGAACAGCTTTGCAGAGTAGCTGTGGGAGGTTTCCTTCTGATAAAGGCAGATACCGTGAAGGGCGAGTGGCCGAAGGACTGTCTGGGTTGGAGAAGTGCTGGAAGCGTTTCCAAAATGAATTTGAGCTGCCAGGTGTGAACCCCACAGGCCCAGCACTGCGGGGAGGGCTGTGCTCTGCTGGTCTGTGCTGTCCCTCACTGTCACACTTCCTCTGGCTGTGGGGTCTGGGGCCTCAGCCCCCCGCGGGCTGAGTGAGCCTGGCACAGGCTCTGCCACAGCCTTTGCTTGGCACTGAGCCCCTCTCCCTTCTCCAGCCCTGTTGGGACCTCGTGGGGTGTTTGTCACCTCAGAGCCCTGCCAGCAGCAGCAGCCCCCCTGCACTGCCCATGGCTGGAACCCAAACTGAGCTGAGCCTTCAATAAGCTCCCATCAATTCTCTTGCTTGGATGTTCCAAGTTCCATATTTTTTATTTTTTAACTTATTTTATTTTTACTGCTCTGTTAACCCAGCCCCTGAGAACCTGGAGGAAATTTAGAGAAACACCCCCCCACCCCCCCACCTTCCCTCTTCCCAGCTTGAAAATATTGCAGTGCTAAAGCCTCCAAGTCTCTGGTTAAATACCAAATCTTTTCCAGTCATTCCTGCTGAAAGGGATAATGCTGAGGAGCTAATTATTTGGGGATGTTTTAGACCATTTCTGCAGCCAGGTGTTCTGGTTCTTATTTCTCACTTGGCCCCGGCTCTGCCTCCTGCCAGCTTTCCCCATCAGTGCTGTGTTGTCGAGGACCTGGGAAATGGTTTGGATTACCCAAGGCAGGCTGCCCTGCTGTTCCTGATAAACATGAGCTGGGGGCTCAGCCCCTGCATTTCCCCAGCAGAGTCTGCCCTGGCCCTCCACTGCCTCGCTGACAATCGTGCTGTGACCTCGAATTGCTGTTTTCTTTAGTAAATGATTCCCTTTAGAGATCTCTAAAAGGATTTAAGGGAGGGGGAGGCCTTTGCAGGCGAAGCGCTGCCTGTGTGCAGCTCAGTTCTTGCTGAGCTTCCTGCGTGTGCTGAGGAGAGAAATAAAAATAATAAACTGCCTGGTTTGCCCAGGAGCTGAATAAAAACAAAAGTAAAAAATGGTGTGTCTGTGATATATATATTTATACATATATATGCACACACACACATATAAAAATCTGATGAACTGCAAATGTGCTTCTTGAACTTAAAAATAGTTTCGGAGCCTTGTTCCTGCCCATCCTTGGAAGTGCTCAAGGCTGGGCTGATGGAGTTCTGAGCAACCTGGGCTGGTGGAAGGTGTCCCAGCCCATGGCAGGGGTGAATGAGATTATCCCAAACCAGTCTGGGATCCCCTTATTCCTCTCTTTTCTTTTTGTCACAGACCTGTGGCCAAGATTTGTTGGAGGCAGAGCTTTTCCCCTGAGGTGTCTGTGGGAGGACAGGGGTGATCACTGTCACCACTGCAGGGGGATGTCCCTGTTGGGGACAGGGTTGGGCAGAGGTGGTGACAACCCCTGACCTTTCCTTCACACGTGCCATGAGATGTTTCATGTGTCCACCATTCCTTCTGTGGGGTGGGCACAGAAAAACCCCACAGATGCTGGTGTGGGCACTTTTAGGGCAGGGTGTGGTTTGGGCCGCGGTCCCCTCAGAGAGGGCACTACTTGTTGCTAGCTGAGGCTGGGTGTGTCCCCCTTTAGGGACAGGAAAAGAGTAGGCAGACACAGCAGCAGTGAAGGGATCAACTCTCTACTTTATTTACATTTTATCTGACTCCATTATTTATACATATGTATAGAGGTTAAGGGATTGGCTACAAAGCTCGCCACCCCTTAACCTGTATGGTGGACAGCACCATCACTCAATTCTTCTCTCAGAGGAGAAGAATGCAAACATTCCAAGGATAAACATTGTTTACATCAGGCTACGTGAGAACTTCTGCACAGAGACAGAAAGGCAGAAAATATCAGGGCAACATCAGGGAACCTCTCCAGGTGTGGGGATGTTGGACACTGGCACGCGGTGATGGGATCCAGCAATCCCCAGGGCCCAGCAGAGCCGCCTCCCTCACTTGGGCCAACTGGAAATGAAGTCCCAGTCAAGGAAAACCATCGTTATTTTTCCCCCTTATGAATGCCATGCCACGTGTTTGTGTTTGTTTCACCTGTCCTGCTGCTTCCCTGCTTTCATCCTTATTCCTTATCAGTCTGGGAGGCAGGTCTGGCTGCCCTTTAGGAGTTACTGCTTTCAGTTTGCAGCACAGTTCTCCATGTCCTCCAGACAGAGTATTTAGGGATTAGAGGGTATCTGTATTTATTTCGTGCTGCTTTCTCTCTGGCTTACTGACTTTAACACCTTTCAATCCCACTGAAACATGTTCCTTGTCCCCAGATTTGGAATGGATTCTGCTTCCTCCTTTTTTGGTGGCTTTCCTTGCTGGTTCATAAATTCCCCCAATAAATCTATGGGTGGCAGCTTTAACGTTGTCAGCTGAAAACAGGTTTTTAAAAAAAAAAAAAAAAATCTCTGCGTAAAGAGCCAGCTCGTCCTTAGCTGTGATTCTGATACCTCAATCCTGAAATTATGGCTTTTTCAGCAGGGGGGAAAAAAATAGAAGCACCCAGATTGGTTTGCTGCTAGTTTTGCTCTGTCATCCCAAGGTGGATCTGCAGCAGTTACCAGAAAAATCCTTGGGAGATGGAGATGAATCATTCCCCAGCCGAGGCGGGTGCTGGTGGAGCCGGGGGAAGCCGTGTGCTGTCTTTAGGCTCCTCGACAATACAGACCTGTGCCTTCCTTTGGGGCCACTTCCCATATGGAGACAGCTGCAGCCCGCTCGGGGGAACTTTCTCCAAGGAAACGTCGCTTTGTCTTTGGGCTCGGCGTCCCTTCTGTCCCTCTGGAAGCTGACGGGGATGTGTGGGGTGGGCTGTGAGCGGTTTGGGGTGGGGATGTTCTTTGGGGACACCGTCCCTGCCCCGGTCCGGCCGCGGGTGGAGGACAGGGATGCGGAATGTAGCTCACGCTCGGGAACGGCAGAGGGAGCTTGGGGATGGGTGCGGGATTCCCCGGGGGATTTCGGGCTCTGCCTGCCCGGAGGAGCCCAGAGCTTCACCCAGGGGAGCAGGGATGTTGGAACGAGCAGGAGCTGGGAATGTGAGACCTCACGGGCTCCCTGGTGGTCAGTGCCAGCGCTGTCCTACATCTCCTGGTCATTCTGGGAGCTGTGGCCTTTGTACAAGACCTCGAGAACCTCCCTGTCAAACCCTGGAGCCTGAGCTCAGCTCTGAGCACAGGTTTCTGCCCCAAACCCCTCCCGGGGGACAGGAGTGATGTGACACCGTGATTCACTGGGAAAAACACATGGAAAGGACCGAGTGGGCTCTTTCTCCCGGGATTCCAGTGGCTTTTGCCATGACCCTGGACAAGGCAGTTCGTGTCTCTGCAGGTGTGCCTGGCTGGGGGAGAGGAGCTGATCCTGATCCATTGGCAGGGATGCCGAAGTGCTGCTGGTGAACCCCAACCTCGTGCTGGGATGGGCACAGGGGGCACGTGGGGCTGACGCCGAGGCCTTGGCAGCCCCCGCTGCTCCCCACCCAGCCTGTTGCAGCGGATTGTCCTGTTCAGCAGATTATCCTGTTCAGTAGATGGTCCTGTTTCATTTCTAATGATGAAAGTTGGTTGGTTGGTGTGAAAACAAACCTTGCACCGGCGTGTTTGGTGTGGCAGACGAGGGGAAGGATGGATCAGAGGGATGGCTCAGTGCCATGCTGAGCCTGATGAAAAGCTTTCCTTTCAAAGAGCTCCCCATGATTGTTCCCAGCTCCTGTGTTTTGGGAGCTCGTTTGTTGTTTTTTCTCTGTTAATCACTGCTGATAGTTCTCAGTCTAATGATTTTGGGGGTTGTTTTCTTTTGGTCGGGTGCTTTTTCACTTTAGGATAAAGGCTAAAATAGGCCCCAAATCCCAAAGAACCTGTAAAGCTGCTGGGGTAAGCCAGGGCCGGAGGGGCTGTGCAGTTTCTGTGTGTGAGTGCACTCACAGGGGAGACGCCAGTGCTGAGCAATCCCCACGGGAAAAGCTGCCTGGGTTTGTTGTGTGGATAACACGGGAGCTGTCTGCTTCCCCGGAGCCCTGCTAAGCCGGGTCTCACTCACACCCTGCTCCCAGGGCTGTGGAATTCCCGCTCAGCCACGGGGAGTAAAGCCAGGAGGGCCCTGTGGGTTTGGTGTGGGGCAGCTGCCACTGCCCTGAGCATGAACTGCTCGTGGGGCACAGAATCACTGACTATCCTGAGCTGGAATGGACCCACAGGATCATCCAGCCCAGCCCCTGTCCCTGCCCAGACCCCCCAACAATCCCACCCTGGCCATCCCTGGCAGCGCTGTCCAAAGGCTCCTGGAGCTCTGGCAGCCTCGGGGCCGTGCCCATTCCCTGGGGAGCCTGGGCAGTGCCCAGCACCCTCTGGGGGAAGAACCTTTCCCTGCTCTGCAGCCTGAGCCTGCCCTGGCCCAGCTCCAGCCGTGTTCAGGGTGTGTTTGCTGTGCAGGGTGGGCCGGGATGCTGAGGGTACAGGGGGTTGTGTTGTGCCAAGTGCTGCAGACACGGATCCCATTCCCTCGAAGAGATGATGTTCTAGAAAATCATGGGGAAATGCTCACCCTCTGTAATGGGGAAACATAGAATGGGTTGGGTTGAAATGGGACCTTAAAACTCAACTCATCCCACCCCAGCCACGGGCAGGGACACCTCCCACTGTCCCAGGCTGCTCCCAGCCCCAATGTCCAACCTTGGACACTGCCAGGGATCCAGGGGCAGCCACAGCTGCTCTGGGCACCCTGTGCCAGGGCCTGCCCACCCTGCCAGGGAACAGGAGAAGGTAAAATCAGGTCACCCAAAGCCAGATCTAAAGCTGACTCCTGGCTCACTGCAGGCGAAGTGGAGCAGCTTGGCTCAGTTCTGTCTCAACATCACTTTGAGCTGAGCTGCATTAGGAGCCACATCCCTGAGGTGGGAGGATGCTTCTGACCAGGACAGGAATTTCCTACCTTGTCCCAGAGATCTGCAAGGATGGGGCTCTGTTCTGAGGAGAGGAGGTGGTGGCTCTGCTTCACCTGGCGGAGCTGTGGGTGCACAGAGTCCCCCCTGCTCTGGATGCCCCTGGATCCACCTTTAGAAGAAAGACTTAAAGCTGAATGGAGAGTTAAGAAAATGGAAAAGTGTCTGGAGGGGCCCGTGAGGAGCAGCTGAGGGCCCTGGGATTGTCCAGCTGGAGCAGACTGAGGGCAGAGCTCCCCGGGGGCTGCAGCTCCTCCCGAGGGGCAGCTCCCATCTCTGCTCTGGGACAGGGACAGGAGCCAGGGAAGGGCTGGAGCTGGGCCAGGGCAGGCTCAGGCTGCAGAGCAGGGAAAGGTTCTTCCCCCAGAGGGTGCTGGGCACTGCCCAGGCTCCCCAGGGAATGGGCACGGCCCCGAGGCTGCCAGAGCTCCAGGAGCCTTTGGACAGCGCTGCCAGGGATGCCCAGGGTGGGATTGTTGGGGGGTCTGGGCAGGGACAGGGGCTGGGCTGGATGATCCTGTGGGTCCATCCAGCTCAGGGTGTTCTGTGATTCCATGATTTTGTGTCAGTCACATCAAAGTGTTAAAAATCCTGTGCAGGCTCCACCACCCCTGTCCAGCTCTGAATCCCAGAGGCAGCAGGGGTGCAGTGGGAGCAGCAGGGGTGCAGTGGGAGCAGCAGGGTTTGCACCTGCAGCTGTGTCCTCTTCGTTCAGCTTTTGAACTTAGAGCGTGGTGAATGCAGGGGGGGATTTGAGAGGCAGCTGCTTCCCCCTTTCTCTTAATTCCCGCTGAAGAACAGGCATGTAACGAGATCAGGCTGGGGTTTTTTCAGTGCAGCTGAGGCTCATTTCACGTGCTGAAGGCACCAGAATTCAAAAGAAATGCTTTTAATGTCTGAAAAAATGGAAATGAATTGAAATGCCTTCGGAGTACCAGAGGGAACAAGGCAAAGGCGCTGGTGAATGAAATCAAGTGTGTGATGACAGGGGAGAGGAGAAACGGAGTGAAAACCGGGGAAAAGAACAGAGCAATAATATCTGCAGCCTGCATCCATGAAAGGTTGGTTCCTGGGCACTTTGAAATCAGGAGGAGTTAGAACATAAACGCCGCTCTGGCTCTGGTGCTCAGATTTTTTGCCTAATTTTGGTTGCTCTTCTGTTCTGCCAAGATCAGGAAGAATGAGGCCCCAGTGCTCCCATGGGGGGTTCCAGCCTGGAAAAATCAGGGATGTCACTGCCACCCATCCGTGGGGACAGGTCACACTCTGCATCCCAGCTGGGTCTGCTGGAGTGGAGGGATTTTGTCCAGTCTCCTGGACCAGCACCTTGATTTGTAGCCAATAACCTAAAAAAACCCACCCCAAAAAGAAAAAAGAAGCCAAACTAACAAATGAAATATTTCCACAAAATTTCCACAAAAGCACTCCAAAGATCCCCTCAGCCTCCCCCATTCTCATTAAGAGGTGTGATTACAATTGATGTCAGTTTAAAAATTAAATCAATTATTGCAAATATTCCAAATAGTCTATATAATTTATTCATCCTATTAACCTTCTTGGGCAAAAAGTACTCATACATGTTCAACGTCAGGGCAGAACCTGGAATTTCCACCGCAGCAAAAGTATTTTGCAATGTCAAAATGCCTCTTTGGAAAGCTGAAGTCAGAATTTTCCAAGGAGAAGGACTTGTTTAGGTGGAGATAAATATATTTTAATTTTGTTTTTAGAGTTTATTTCTGGCGTCAATCTTGATAAAATGAAAATAAACATGTTTTCAAAACAAGAACAAGTGTGTTTAACCCAATCAGACAGATTGTGACTGTTTTACTAAATGAGCTTTTGCTAAGTTTGACCCCTTCCAGCAGGAAGATTTGATATGATCAAATTGTCATTTTCTGTCAGAAAACTGCTCTTCCAGAAAATCTGCAGCCACTTCCAATCAATATTTTCCTTTGTTGTGCTCTGGGCAACCTCGGGAATCAGTGTTCTGGTGTGGCTCATGGTGATGTTTTCCCAGGGCCTAAAGGGGCTCCAGGAGAGCTGGGGAGGGACTGGGGACAAGGGATGGAGGGACAGGACACAGGGAATGGCTTCGGGCAGGGCTGGATGGGATATTGGGCAGGAATTGTTCCCTGGCAGGGTGGGCAGGCCCTGGCACAGGGTGCCCAGAGCAGCTGTGGCTGCCCCTGGATCCCTGGCAGTGCCCAAGGCCAGGCTGGACACTGGGGTTGGAGCAGCCTGGGACAGTGGGAGGTGTCCCTGCCATGGCAGGGGGTGGGACAAGGTGACTTTTAAGGTCCCTTCCATCCCAGCCATTCCAGGCTTCTGTGGTGTGCTGGGCACTCTCTTTTCTGCATCCTTCAGCAGCATCAAAAGGCAAAATGATCTTTTTATTTTAACATCCCCTCAGCCCTCCTGATGGTTTGGAAGGGGCCCCAAAGATCAGGATCCACATGGAGTGGAGATCCATGGAATGGGATGAGTTTTAAGATCTCTTCCAACCCAACCCATCCCTGGATTCCATGCTCTGCCTGTTGAGGTGATGGGAGCATGAGGAGAGGGAGCAGGAGGTTTGTGGGGAGCAGCAAATCCATCCTCCCTGTGACCAAGGATGGTCCCAGGAGCTGCGGCTGGGTGGGGAGCAGAGGGTTCAGGTGGGAGCCAGCTTTGGGTCCTCCCACATGGAAGCAGTTCTGGGTCAGTGGGAGCTCCTGTGCTTGCTGAATTCCCTTCCTGTCTTTGATCCTGAATTCCAGAAGGGTTTTGGTGCTGGCTGTGTTCACACCCTGGCCCAGTTACAGCCCTCGGGAGCCCAGCTCTGCCTCTGCCCTGCCGGGAGCCAGGCTGGGAAATCCCAGCAGGAGCTGCTGGGATTGGCACCCAGGGGGGACAGCGCTGCCTTCCTGGGACAGCCTGGGGGATGTCCTGGACGTGCTGGAGCCCCACAGGGGCAGGGCCAGGCTGGGGAATGTCCCCTCCCCTTGTCCCATCCCAATCCCAGCCCCTTCCCCAGGGAACAGAGTCCCCCGTGCATCCAAGCAATATTGGGATGTGTCTCCAAACCCCTGAGGCAGGTGGGGATCAGTCTCCTCTCCTGGGTAATGAGTGACAGGGGGAGAGGAAATGGCCTCAGGCTGCACCAGGGGAGGTTTGGGCTGGGTGGCAGGGAAAGACTTTGCGGAAAGGCTGCATGGAAAGGGTTCATGGAAAGGCTGCACGGAAAGGGTTCATGGAAAGGCTGCATGGAAAGGGTTCATGGAAAAGCTTTATGGAAAGGCTTCATGGAAAGGCTTAATGGAAAGGTTTCATGGAAAGGCTGCAGGGAAAGGCTTCATGGAAAGGCTCATCCAGCCCTGGCACAGCTGCCCAGGACAGGGGTGGAGTCCCCATCCCTGGAGGGATTTAAGGAATGTGTGGATGTGGCACCTGGGGACATGGTCAGTGGTGGCCTTGGCAGTGCTGTGGCAGCAGGACTTGATCTCAGAGGGTTTCTCCATCCTTAGGGATTCTGTGGAGTAAGTCCCCAACATTTTCTGCCTCAGTGGAGTGCTGGGGGAGCATCTCTTGAGGTGCTGATGGGATGCAAAGTGATCTGGAAAGGGGATGAGCTTTGAGGGATTTGGATTTGATCCTTAATAATCCTGTTTTGATTAAGGATAAAATACTTTCTTCGGTCCTGTTTTGCCTGAAATAAAAACACAAGCCTGGGCAACCTCCTGAGCCAAAAGGAGGAATTCCCAAGGCTGGAGCTGAGTGGTGGGGGCTGTTTCAGCAGCGTTTTGGGAGGGGTAGGACAAATGATTTAACTGCAAGAATACACACAGGATTTTTAAATTTTTTTTTCTTTTACCTTCAAGCAGTCGCCAAATGGCAAATGAATGAATTCCTGAAAGCTGCTCCGTTTTCCCAGAGGGCCTCACAGGAAACATTCCCCCTCCCAGCAGCCCTGCTGCTCTTCCCACTGCCATCAGGAATTCAGGAGCTGTTCCACAACACGAAAACCACGGGAGTTTGATGGTTTCACTGTGGCCTCAACAGGCCTGAGCTCCTGTGGAGGCACTGGGGGAGGGTAAAACACTCCATGGGGAATTCTGGATGCACCAGGGGGAACTGGAATGCCAAGGGCAGCACAATCAGAGCTTCCAAGAGGCTGGAGACCTCTGGGCTGGGCCTTTCCCAGGACACTCCATCCCAAAGCAGCACTCCCAGGGCGGGGATCCATCACCTGGGGTGGGACATGCACCAGAGCTGTGCTGACTCCATTCCCCCGGGGTAACTGGGATCCCAGTGCAGGTGTTCAGGCACCAGTCTGCAACTGGAGTGTCCCCGTTGTGTGCTGCAACACCTTCTGACTTCTGTCTCTGGGCTTGCCTCACTATCCCCGTGGGGTAAAACCAAGAACCAGCTGGTTCTCTTCTGGTTTTCCTTCTGCTCCTGGTGGGGTTTGTGCCACTTTCTTTTAATTTCTCCTGATTTTAGAGCAGCCATTGCATTTTTTTCAAAAGTCGTGGTAAATCCCAGGGCTGGTCCAGTTGGTGGCTGTAGCAGAGGCTGCTGGAGGATTTTAATGTGATTTTTGGGATCACTTCTCCCATTGTCAATGGGCACAGAGGACGTGTTCCATTGTCACTGGGGACTCCTGAACTCCACAACTGAACCAGCCAGGGAAACTTGACCCTGAGTTTGGCTCTGGGAGCTGCAGGGTGAGCAGGGGCTGCAGGATGTCCTTCACCTGCCCCAAATGCCACGTGCAGGTTACCCCAGGCCTGACTGCGAATTCTGTCACTCACAGGGACACGGGAACCCCTAAAAATGTTTTACAGACACTGACCCAGTCAGAAAATTGATGATGGAGCAGAAGAACCTTTCCCCAGTCTGGGAGATTAATTCCTGCTTTGGGTGGCCAGAATGGAGAGCTGAGGGGTTTTTCTTGGAGAAACAAGATAAGAACATCTTGTCCTGTTTGAAGCCTCCTCCTGCCCCGGTTTGGTGTGTAACCAGACAGAAGTGGGGGTGTCCTGCTGCAGGGCTGAGGCTGAAACTGCTTTGATAATGCCCTGATGGTTTGAGGGGATTTATGTCACAGGGAACAGCTCCAGGGGAGTGGGCACAACTTCCGCAGGAGCTTCCTGCAGCTCGTGCTCAGGGCTTTTGGAGTCGGGAGAGCAAACTTCAGAGCTGAGCTCTGCTGGATTTTAGGGCAGTGCTGCATTTTTAAAGAGGATCTGCTCATCAGCTGCTGGGAGCTTTGAATCCCATCTGGGGGAGCTCCTCTCCTCTCCCTCTCCCTCTCCCTCTCCCTCCTC